>CAEGAF010106470.1:0-14588 GCA_903067075.1 Micropoecilia bifurca
TAATGTTTTTCTTTTACTCAACTATGAATCAGTGCCCCATGTTCTGTGTTTTATGTTCCATTGTAATAATGAAAAAATGTTAAATAAAGAGTATAAAAAAAAAAAAACTGCTAGTGTTATTTTGTTTGTTTTTTTTGCACTACATGTTTTCTGTTCAGGATCATGTTCCTCAATTACATAAAAGTGAAAGAGGATTCAACTGACATAGTGCATATTTTTTTATAATCGCTATCGGCAGTAATGCCAAGTCTTTATTTCAATGATTCATTACTATTAATAGCGATTAAAAAATATATAAGCCAGTCAAATAAAGACAGATCTACTTCCTCGTTTTCTCCCCAAACAAATGTAAACGTGTACACTTAGCTTAGCTTATGAGATGTGCTGTAGAGATAAAAAAAAACAAAAAAAAACAAACACAGACCACTAGAGGAACTGAGAAATGTGTCATGGAAACTTTACAGCCTATTTTACTCACCACACCTAAAGTTAAGACCAACTAGCTGTAAAAAGACAGCAGGTACAACACTGTTAATTTTCCACAACAGATATAACATTTAGGTGCAAGGGCATTATGTTGATTTGGAGCAAAACTTGATATGCCTTGTTAAATAAAACTTTGTGAACACTGTAACTAAGGATGAATACTGTTGTATTAATTTAGAGGCTAAATGGCTATTAGATGTTTATAACAAGTAGGGAGATAATTACAGGCCAACCTATGCTGCTGCCTTGTTCCAGTAAACTCTGCACTATGAGCCCTCAGGGAGGTCTGATCCCTCTGTGAGAGAAACAAAGAGAAAAAAAGAGAGAAAGAGAGAGAGACAGAAAGAAGAAGAAGAGAGAGAGAGAGAGAGAGAGAGAGAGAGAAACTTTCTAAACCAGGGTGAGTAAGCGAGTGAGAGTGACACACTGACAAGCAGAGGAAACTCAAGACATTTTGCAACTGAGTTACTTCTGAGGACAAACTGAAGGTAAATACTTCCTGTGTTATCATTTTCCTAAATTAAAAAGACATATATATCATCCGTTAGAATTACTGTTACAGATTTATTATAAAGGAGCGCTGCACATAAATTTGTGTCAAGAGATGACGCAACAAAATGTTTTACTCGGGAATCGGAAATTGATAGAGATGGTTACATTGTTTAATTATGGCAAGTAATTTAGAGCAAAATTTTTAAAGGAAAAATATGTTTTTGACAGTAAAATATTTGTATTTATGTTTGTATAAATGTTATACAAAGTTGTTGTTCTTTCTGTTAATTAGTGGTTTTACTTATAAAACTTTGCAAAGGAATCTGTGTGCTGGTACCAGCAACCGAATTTAAGAAAAATGTCTTTTTCGTCCAAGAACAAATTTAAAGTTATAATTTTTAAGCTAATGTTCAACAAATATTTTATGACACAGCAGAGGCAGTAATGTTTAATGTTTAATGCTAATTGTCTGCTGGGCACAAATGTTGGTATTTATGCTGATTTGCATTTTAAACTATAAAATTTTACTTCCGCAGCAGAGAGAGGGAATCTTTTCAGAAGACAAGCTAGAAAGTTACACATGCAGTTTAATGGAAAGAAAACAATAGTTTGCTTGAATTTTTCAATTTCCAGTGGTTCCAACATGACTATAGCATAAACTACAACTTTAACAGGCTAAACACTGAAAAACATGCCTGGAACCAAACATGACTTTAGTGTAGATAAGGAGAGTTAAATGTGGGTTTCTGAATCAGCTTCTTAAACGGTTCTTAGCAATTTCACTTGTCTCTATTTTTATCGCAAACATGACAGATGTACATTGATAAAGTGCTACTCAGTAAAGGTGAACAAGTGTTGTCAACTTCCTCTTTCCAGAATTGTTTGGTTTCATTACAAGACCATTTGCTAAGAAATAAAACCAAAAATATTTGGCACCAAAAGAAAAAAAGAAGAAAAAAAAAAGCAGTGGCTTCGAATGATTTGTTTGTTCTTCAGACTGGGCATGAGGTCAAAGACGTGGGCCTGCAGTGGGAGGAGTGGAGACTGAAAATCAGAAACCTCATCAGCTTAATCAGGTAAAGGAAAAGATGTTCCATCAGATTTTTTTTAAATTATTATTATTGCTTTTTATTTTTTTGCTGTTTCAGCTCAGCTTGTGTACTTTTCTTTTACATCCACAGGATGGGCTGCACTTGCAGTGGGCAGAAAAACGTAAAAGATGAGAATTCATTTTACAAAGTAAAGAACCCCCAGACATCTCACTCATCAAACCGCACAGTAAGTAAAACACTTAAGTGATCAATTTTATCTGGTCAGTACACCATCGATAGTTATAATAACTGCATGCATTAATACTGATGACAAAAACATACCTTTTCTCTGTTTTAGGGAAACATCGCAAACACCTATTCATCTAATGGTAATCACTACAATCTTCCCTTGCAACTAACTTTCTGCAATAATGCAGCCAACAAGACATTAGTGTGTGTAGGACGAAGCTACTCTGTGTGATTAAAATCGCAGCTTAATTTCCTTAGTTCTCTTCTGGGAATAAGATAAGCAGGGCTGCATGCAAAAGAAAGTAGTTTTAGCATCACGGCAGAGTTAAACGAGGTTGCTTTACTTAAGAAAAAGGAACAGACTCATATGACGATTAAATAAAGGCATTAATTAATAATATAGGGGGGTGTCAAAAAGTGGGTAGTGAAACTAACCAAAGATTTAAGGAGCATGACGAGAAAGACAATTATCACTCTGTTTTTTTTTTCAGATGAAAGTGTGTTTATAGCACTGCACGACTTCAAAGCGACCAACGACAGCGATCTTTCTTTCAAGAAAGGAGACAAGCTCAAAGTTCTACAAGAGTAAGCGTTGTCCTGTTCTTGAAATTCGTGAAGTTTGCTGCTCCTCATTTCCCCCAGTTAAACCAAAATTGATATGTGTCGTGTCTTGTATTTGTAGGAATGGAGAATGGTGGCTGGCTAAATCGCTTCTCACTGATGAGGAGGGCTTCATCCCATCTAATTATGTAGCCAGATCAGATACGCTGGAAGTGGAGAAGTATGGGAAAACATTCTAATCTAGGCCAGAAAATTGCACTCTGTGACAGTATTGGCAACCCTGGTAAATATGTGTAGAAAGCATGAAATAAAAATGTCTTTTAATACAGTTGCATAACAAGAAAGACTGAAGTAAAAAAAATGCTATGAAGTATTTATTTTTAAACAAAATTCCTGGAGGCACAATTATTAACACTCACAAATAGATATAAAGTAAACATTGCTAAAGCATATTGTCCAAATTTTTTACTTTACCTTTTTAAGTTTATCGAAGTGTCTAGAAGCTTTCAATTAGTCAATGACTTCCTGTTTCTTTGGGCTATAAATGTGATGTGACATCGACTTCCATTTTTATTCAAAGTCTCTGACCATGTAAGAATGACATGAGAGTGTGCCATCAAACCAAGGCATATGTGTTCATCTTCATTTTGTTAGGACAGAAATGAGCCACACCCAAGAAGTTAGTCTATGTTGAGAAATGAGGTAGATGGTTTCAATGTATTGACTCAAAAAATATAGATTCAAATTCCATAGATGCATCAGATTTTATTTAAATCTTATTTTTAAAAATCCATGTCAGCTTTTATAAATAAATAAATAAATAAATATATATATATATATTGTTCTCAATACTCAGCGAAATACTTTGCTACTGTTGTAATAATCAATAGCAGTAGTTTTCACAGGCTTCCCCTGATATTTTGATAATTTATTCTTTTGAGTTCCAGTACTTTCACATCACCTTAAATTTGATCTGTCTCCTTCAATTCAAGTCAGGATTCTATCTGGGCCGATTCAAACTGTTTACTTTTGAAAACCGGAAGTGTTACGTTTCCAAAATTGCCCTATGTCTGCTAGGGCAGTAGGACTTAACGGTAAATGTAAAAACACCAGCAATAAAATGAGTTGCTCATATTTAAAGTGAGAGCAACACTTGTTTAACACAACTCCAACTCTCACTAACAAGTCTGGACGAGCCCCCAAGTGGCATCTCAGGTTTCAACACTAGTAATTTATTTTCATGCTTTTCTACATGTTTTATCAGGAGTGCCGCAGCTTATAGCACTCACATTTTAAAGTGCAATTACTACTGTTGTGATTTTGAATTCTTGAAATGAAAGTAATAAAAATACCAACTGTGTTGTGTCGTAGATGGTTTTTCAAAGATGTGAGTCGAAGAGAGACGGAACGACTGCTTCTGGCTCCTGGAAATAAACCAGGCTCCTTTCTTGTTCGAGAGAGTGAGACCTGTAAAGGTAAGAGCTTGCAAAATTTAAATATTAGTGCCCTATTAAAAACAACATACAATCATTGGCTTCAAACAGTGATTGGTTTAATAAAGAAAATCGATTCCTCTCGGTTCTTGCTGCCAGGGTCGTACTCGCTGTCGGTAAGAGACAATGATCAAGAACAAGGAGATGTGGTAAAACACTACAAGATTCGCTGTCTGGACAAAGGTGGTTACTATATCTCCCCCTCCAACACCTTCTCATCCTTACAAGAGCTGGTCAAGTACTACACCCGTAAGTTTACAACACAAGTACACGCAAACTTTTCTTTTTTGTCATAATTTCAGAGTTACATCGCATAAAAACGAACACCTCCATTGACTTCAGAATTTATTAATCACAACGAATGTGTCGTTTTTGCTGCTATGAATTTTAACATCGGTATCTGACTTTGACTGAAATCAGGAAACTAAGACCCTCAAAATGCATTTTGCATTTCCTGTAAGTGTATTTAGATAGTCCTACCTCTTCTGTGACTAAACCACAAGATAAACCTAGTAGATGTCTGCCAAAGCACAGCTGCTCCTGATAAAAGGCACTCATGCAAGCAAGCATACCTTTGCTCTAGCTGACACGGATGGAAACGAAAACATTTTCTCAGTAGTTACCATACATGTATCACGCTTACATGCAGGGACTGCAGACGGGTTGTGTCTTCGACTGTATGCTCCTTGTAAACAAAAGGCCCCTCAGCAGCCGTGGGCTCAGGATGAGTGGGAGATTCCCAGAGAGACGCTGAAAATGGTGAAGAAACTCGGTGCTGGGCAGTTTGGAGAAGTTTGGATGGGTGAGGAAAAAAAAAACTACCTTTCACGCTCAAAGAGGTCTCATGAGCTCAAAAGGGGGAGTGAATTCATTCATTTCTATGAACCTACTTGGCAGGCTACTACAAGAGCACCCAGAAGGTTGCTATCAAGACGATGAAAGAAGGAACGATGGAGCCGGAGGCCTTTCTTCAGGAAGCTAACCTCATGAAACAGCTGCAGCATGACAGGCTCGTACGACTCCATGCTGTCGTCACCAAGGAGCCTATTCTCATCGTGACCGAGTTCATGGTGAACGGTAAGAAATATCAAAAAGCTTGCAGATTAATATGTTACAAATCACAGTACTAATATGGTTGTAAACAGAGAGCCAAATATGCAGACGTACCGATATGATTTCTCTTATCGAGAGACTTTGTCTGGACTTTATCAAGTCCAGAAAACCCCAAAGCGCTTCGCACTACACTCAGCCACTCACGCATTCA
Organism: Micropoecilia bifurca; assembly: GCA_903067075.1. Classification (NCBI taxonomy): domain Eukaryota; kingdom Metazoa; phylum Chordata; class Actinopteri; order Cyprinodontiformes; family Poeciliidae; genus Micropoecilia; species Micropoecilia bifurca. The sequence continues at coordinate 5,577 of CAEGAF010106470.1, forward strand.
TGCACACATTCACAAGATGATGGTGGCAAGGGACTGCATAGTAGCCACAGCTGACCAGGGGCAGACAGAAGTGAAAGCGAGGCTGCCATGCACAGACACCGCCTGGCCCTCTGACCACCAGCAGCAGGTGGTCACAAAGACTGAGACAGACCTAGGAGAGATCTGAACTGGCAACCCGTCGATTACAAGACAAACTCCTACCCTTGTCCCCGTCCTCACCCCAGAGAGACCAAGAAAATATACGTCTAGATCATTTACTGTGCAGGAAAGAATTAACTACATCACTTATTGGTGGAGGATGCCTCTCCAAGAGTGTTATATTGTCCTTCCAATGGGGAAATTATGCAACTTGAGGAACATCAAAAACTACTATTAACATTGACCCTGACCATTTTTTGTGCAAAATCACTCGAAAGTAGGAAAACTTATTTGTATAGTGAGGACTATTTTTCCATCTAACATACTGTATTTACGTTGTTAGAGTAACACGGTATATCAAACAATCTCTTTGCAAGAATGAATACGATTTGAAACGATTTTAACAGAAGGGGATGACAAATAAATAGATATAGAGACCAAAATGCTGTAGTATTCTAAAAAATACACTTTGTAGTTGAATGCATTATTAACAAACAGATTACTTTATTTAGTTTTAAAAAGGCATATTGAAGACTTTAAAGAAAATGTCTGAAAAAATTTAAGCTTCCTTTAAACACATTCAAGTCATTTTTGTTGCAATATGCATTAATACACTGTTTGTTTGAGTTTCTTTTATTTCTTTTTTTTAAATCTGACTATTTATTTTGAATGTGGCCAGCTATAGCAGGCATGATAAACATTGCTTGTAATTTTGTTTGCATAATACTGTTAGTAAGAGAATTTTTTTGTGTCGGTAGACATGAAACAATAGGTTTGTTTTCTTGATTGTCACATTAGGAGAACCATATTCAGATTATTCCAATGTTCTCTTCCAGAATAAATTAAATCTACAGTAAGAATATAGAAGATTGCTACTTTCTGTTATTGAAAATAAGCTGATTAGATGAAAGAGCTGAAAGTTTCATTTAATCAGGACTAACTCAGGAGAAAAGCATGAATGTGTTTGTTTTCTCAGTGTTACTAATATTTAAAGGAAAATAGAATAAGCCTGTTACATTTGTGCCATAAAACTATCGTAGATTTAAATCTGCAGCTGCATGCAAAGTGGAAATACTTATAAAATAACACCTTTTAATAATAGATTAAAAGTAATATTTACAATTATATTACAATTATATTACAATAATAATTCTTATATTAATAATACTTTTTATTAATACTTTTTAATAATAAAAATTCAAGCTATGTTTGTCTGCAGACTGAATTTTTATTATTTCATGAATTTTGAAGATTATTATGCTATATACATTTTTTTGGGTCAAATAACTGTCCATGTGCAGCATGGAATTTTGCTTTTTAGAATGTCTATGATTAACTCGGAGCCTAAGGATATTGATTTTGTGAACGGTATCTCACTAAAGTGCAGTACGTTGTATCGCACTCGAGTGTACCGCATCATGTAAAAGATCATAAATTAACATTTCTACAAAATGGTGATTGGGTGACATTTTAATCTGCTGAGGGTTTTTTTCTGATAGTATCATGTCCCTTTTCTTTCTTACAGGCTGCCTTCTTGACTTTCTAAAAACCGAAGAAGGAAAAAATCTCAAGATGAACAAATTGATTGATATGTCAGCGCAGGTGGGAAACCGCTTTAATTACACGATCTCAAAGTTTCATCTTGTAATGCAACATTTCCCTGATAACATATGAGCAGTTCTGTCATTGCTACTCTAACTGGTGTAGTTATTGCCTGTAACTGCGAGACATTAATATTTAGGTGTTTGATTTCTGCAGTCGCCGTCCAACTAAAAAAAATTATGTTTTATTTTTACCTCAAAGCCTATTTATACTCTCACTGTTCTACAGTAAAGCTCTGAACGGTTTTGAGACTGTAGTATAATCTTTGACACCAGTTATGATGTGAACACACATGGAAACTGTCAGCAGTAGTTGTGTGGTTTCTGTGGCGGGGCTTTGCGCTCAACTGGCTTGAAAGCATTGCACTACGTCAATTATTAACATCCGGACAGGAAGTTGTGCTATTTTTCCATCTACACTAAGCTCCCCCTCATCCCCCCCGCTGCCGCCACCGTCAACCCTACACAAAAGTATTTTTCCCCCCAAACTTTCAACTTCCTTATAGTTATCACATCCTACTAAACTCTGTTACTACTGAAAGCCCAACTGTTGAACCCAGAACAAATCCTACAAGGGAGAACACACACAGTGTACAAGCCGCTGGCCATTTATCCGGATGACTGTAAATAAATACTTGTGATGTGTCTAGTTGTATATTAGACACTTAAATTTGCATTTGAGCACATGACTCCGATGACATGTCCGCTTCTTGTCTCCTTTATGACAGATAGCCGAGGGCATGGCATACATTGAAAAGAAGAACTATATTCACCGTGACCTTCGCGCGGCTAACATTCTGGTCAATGAGACACTCCACTGCAAGATAGCTGACTTTGGCCTTGCCAGGGTCATTGAGTCTGAGTACACGGCACAAGAAGGTAAAGTACGAGCAGAAACCGATCGTAATGGCATTTTTACGTATCGTGCCATCAAATTAAATATGCGGCACAGTTTTTATGTGGTTAAATGAGGGATTTTGCAACTTTTAAATTAGTGTATTTTTTTAGACTGGTTTTATGTGCTATGCAAAAAAAAGTCTTGAGCCCGTTCTCATTTCTTTATGCTGTGCTTCAAAGGAAAACTACTTAGATTCCTCTAAACAACTTAGTTTTTTGAAAAAAGTTTCAGATATAACTCAAATATCAGTAAAGTAAGTTACGCCTCAAATTCAACATTTCTCAGATTACTGCTAATTTGAAGCAATATGTCAGTAAACACACACTTGCATGACAACTATGAACTAAAAATAATCCTCAGTCTGACGAGATGTGACGATTGTATTACACATTTCTTCTTGCTAGAAAATGTTCTTGTGGAAACCTTGTGTCTGTGCTGACTGGGTGAATCTGAAGATAAGAATAAAGTGTTACAGGATCTTTCGAGCTACTTGTCAAGCAACATTATCATTGTCTTTTTTCAATATTCAGGTGCGAAGTTCCCCATTAAATGGACAGCACCAGAGGCTATCAACTATGGCACGTTTAGCATCAAATCAGACGTCTGGTCCTTTGGGATCCTACTGACAGAAATGGTCACATATGGAAGGATACCTTACCCCGGTAAAAACCTTAAGAAACAACTATTTTTGATGTTTAGAAAGCATAACGTTTTGAGATGCTGATAATCTCCCGTGACTACGTATGCTACGACACATATTAAATGCATGTAAACAATTGCAAAAATAATTGTGAGTTTAATTTGGCTTTTCTTGGCTCCGACCAGGAATGACCAATCCAGAGGTGATCAGGAACCTGGACAAGTTTTACAGGATGCCACGGCCAGAAGGCTGCCCTGAGGAACTTTACGAGATCATGACGGTGTGCTGGAAACAAAAGCCCGAGGAACGGCCCACTTTTGATTATTTACAGAGCACTCTCAACGATTTCTTTATTGCCACAGAGGGACAATATGAGATGCATCCATAGGTGGCAAAAAAATAAAAAAGAGAGAAGCGCTTTTTGCTAGAAAATGGCTGTGCCCACCTAGCATCTCCACTGTGACTCATACAAAAGATTTATATAAAATAATTCCTCTCGGTGAATGTCAAAGTTATTTTTGGCTTCTACGATCTACAACGGAAACAAGCGTCAGAAACCTATCAAAGTCAAGAACTTCAACACGGTTTCGTTATGTTGACTTTGTTTCAGTTATAGATGCCTCTTGATCTCGACTGAAGCGCTGGAATGTGAGTGGGTATCACTAGTGATAATATGTATTTATGTATATAATATGATTAACAAGGGACTGGAAATGCAACGGGGTCATGCACATGATGAGCAGCTTTTATACCTGGGGAACACAACGGAGGTAAAGCTGGAGGTGAAACATTTGCATGGTACTGAACGCAACAACCTGAGATTACATGCACAATACTTTGCACATTTTTTTTCTTCATTTATTTCTATTTGAAAATAAAAAGGCTTAGAAAAGAGAGATTGATGCTTTTTACATAATTGACAACATTTGTGTAGTTGTAAGCCGACAGCACGGTTCATCTTCATCACAGACTCAAAATGCAACGGTTTCTTTAAATAGCAATTGCAAAGGCTTTCTCTTCAATCTACGTTCAGAATATTTCAAAGGGAGAACTTTCAAAGGACTCTTTCAGGATTTAAGAGAGCAAAGTTGTGTTTCTATGCACAGGATCCCATGCTTAGATAAAATCCATCTAAAATAAGGTCGCCTCATCACGTATACTATTTGACTGAATTTAGTTTTATCATTGCTGATGGTAAGTGTCAGATAAAGGCAACACGGAATTTGGAGGTGATTGTGCAACTAACTTCATCTACATTCTGAATGTTGAAAACCTGTAAAGCTCAATCCACAGGAAGCCTTCAAAACTAACAAATTACACAAAATTCCTACAGTTTGGATCCTTTTAGCTAAAAATCTCCCTTGGGGTTTCTGACAGTATCTCAAAGATATGAGAATGTAATGGCCAAGACAGCTAGGGGTTAAACCCTGCCATTTCCTGAATGGACAGGAAACAGGAAGTGTGAGTCAGCATTCCTCAAATGCCACATAGAGAAAAAGGGCCTCAGTTACCAAATTGGGTGACATCTTGACATTTCTTTTCCTCTAAACTTTGGTTGGTAATACTGACAAAAAACAACAACAAAAAAGGGGCAACAGATACTCACTTCTTTTGATTTACAAAATTAACATTTCACAATTATAATGTTCTATTAAGTACATTTATTAATATTATTATTATTACTACTATTATTATTATTGTTATTGGACTTTGTTGAACACTGAACAAATGTAAAGCAATAAGTAACAGTAAAATTCAAAAGTACAAAACAGAAAGTTACAAAATTTGCAGGAATTGTGTTATCCTGCAGGGGTCAGTGTCATACAGCGTTAAATAATGTCTCCATGTCTGAGAAAAACCTACAAAACAGATGAGGCTTTTAGAGTAAATAAGGTAATTTGAACATATTAAATTTTGATGCCTTTTGAAACGGGCTTTTCTGGGTTAAATTTGACTTAATTCAGGAAGCTTGACTTTTTCTGAATGTGATCTTTTTTTTCTTTGTGTAAACGTTTTTGATTAAGTGAACTGTATCGTAAATGGATTCAAATGCTTTTATCTGACCACTGTTTGAATCAGCAGGGTTCAAGAGGGGTATTGTTGTTAGCTCTACACAAATGAAACCCAATGGAACTATGAGTTTAGAGAATATTAATATTTAGTAGTTGACACTTTCAATAAGAAGATCCTGGATTTATTCCGCCTGTGGAGTTGCACGTCTCTTTGTGAGTGCAATTGTTGTTTTCCTTGGTTCTCTGGTTTCCTGCTGATGTCTGAGAGGTTAATTGGAGGTACAAAATGAGGTGTTCGCAAGTAGGTGGATGTTTGTGTGTCTCCTGTAATGGGATATTAACATCGGGGTCAAATGCTGACTGATGGTGATTCGCTCTTGTCTCATTACTGCACAGAGTCGCTCACAATCAGTCTTCTGGTTATCCATCTGGCTTTATGAAAATTGATCACATGGTATCAATGGGTTTAGGATCTAAGGGGTTTCTTATCAATGGATCTGAACTTTGATTATTTTAAGTTTGAGCCAATTTGATCTCACAATATTCAATAGAGAGGTGAAATACCAAGAGCATAACCAATCAAAAACCCAGAATGTGGTGAAAAGATGCTCTTAGAATCTTTTTTACTTGCACTCTTTACTCAGGGCAAGTCGTTTTTCTTAAGACCTTCCAAGAGGAATACATAGATATTCTTAGCAACTGTTTCTCACATCTGAGTAGTGGCATAATTGACTACGGCAAAGGTAAATATTGCTAACACAAGCAGACTATAATTTCAAACATGTTGTCTTGTAACAGTCAGACTGTCGAGCACGAAGCGGTTTAATTTGTTCATATAACTGAACTAAAGTTAGATGATGATTATATGCCAATTTTCTTTATACATAAACTCTTTAAGGTAAATTAAGTTGTTTGTGAATTGATAGCATGTATCACATGACTCATGAAGCAATGTACTACATTTGTTTAGTTTTAATATTGCAAATCATCTTTGCAGGTACTAGTTTTGTGTCAGAAAGCCGGTGGTATATGACAATGGGCTGATTATTTAAATGCAGACACTAAAGACTAAAGTAAACAACCTTGCCTTGCTTATTGAAGATGTCAACAAAAATGTGTATTCTTGTTGAAGAAAAGGTTTGGAGACCTTACTCCAATAGGTAATGTTACCCCAATGTTAGCTAAAATAACATCTTATAGCAAATATACAAGCCTCTGGTATGACTCTGAGGAAAGTTTGTCCCTCTCCTCGCTTTAAGCTTACAATGAAATCTTAATCAAACATTTCAATTGGATTAAAATCTGAGTTTGCCACAATACAATAGATATTTTACTCATATTTTTTTTAACATTGCCTTAAAAATCACACAAGCTGACTGAGTGATCCAGACCCTCCAGTTTGAAATAAGCCATGATGTTAACATAACATGACGAGACATTTAGGTTAGGACCACCTCATCCTTTCTCCTCCTCCTGTGCCTCGCAGGGAATAATGATGGCTCCCACACTGATTAATGAATGATCCCTGCAGAAGGCAACACATCATTAGCATTTGTTCGGGATAACCCCTCTCCCTCCTCTGGGAAAGAAACAAGCACGTCGCCACAGATGAAAAGAGATGGGCTTTCATCTTCCAATGATGTTTTCGATTGTGTTCACTTTGAATTGTGCTCCTTGTGAACATGTTATCTCTCCTGGGCTTTGATGTCATCAAATTAATGGAGTCCATCAATCACAAGTGTGTGGCCTAGAAACAGTGAGGGCTCTTGAAATGTCGATGACAGATGTCTCCGAAACATTTTTCAAAATGCGTGTATGTATTTCATGGAAAGAGAGGAAAGAAGGAACCTAATTCCTCCATACGCTCTGATTAATACTACAGAAGAAAAGCAAAACTAGTCCATTCCTTAGTATGTGTCTGTCACTGGATATAAGGAAACCTGTAAAGTTCTGCTTTAAAGTAGAGAAGTTGTGATTGTGATTTCTAAATATTTGGAAAGTTTTATGTCCTTATTCTGTATGTAACCCAGGAACTATCATCTACTTAAAATATCAAATGTTATGCACACTGAAACAGTTTTTGAACAGACTAGAGAGCCATGTAAATTCAAATAGATGTTGTTTTGCTAAGTCATAATGGTTTCCTTTTATGTCAGGGTAACAGTTCGGGTCAAATGACTGAAACGTGGACACAGCTGGGTGTTCAACATTTCCAATGATCAAAAGCTCATGTCAAAATTTGCTTTATGAAAGGCTCACATTAAACTCTCTGAACAGTTTCCCAAAACCCCTAACTTCAAACATTTTGAAAATGCGTAGACTATGCTTAGAAACTGGGTTTGTGCCAGGAAACTGACTAATTTAAGAGAACTTCTAGTTCTGCCAGAAATACCAGTTAAAGATTTATACAGAATTATGCCAACAGCAAGTCTGTAATAATTTATCAAAAAGTAAATAAAAAAAAGTTAAAAAAACAAGTGTGCAGAAAGTACATTTTACTTATTAACTGACAGCTTTACTTAAGAAAGCTTTGATTAAGAGGAATTTCCCTCAAATCCCGTTGTATTAGTCTCTAGTGGAAATCTTTAGTAATCCAGGTGCCAGGCAGGTGTTTTATCTTTATTTACCTTACCAAAAAGTTAAACATTTAGGTGATAATAACCCCCAAATGTGTCCTAAATATGTCTGGTAATTGACCACCACAACCTGCGCTCTATATGAGTCAGGTACATTGCTGGCAAGGAAAAATGTAATTATATGTGCATGTGGTAAAAAGTGCTGGAGGTTACTGCTGGCCTATGCAGTAACCATCTAAGTCCTCTTTGTAGTGTTAATGTTGAGCACCGCAGGACAGCTTGTTTCAGAAATGACCGCATCTAATTAACCGGGATGAGTGGGAGTCCAAACCTCTCAGCTAAAATGATATAAAGCTGCATTCCACTACTGCAGACTTTCCCAGCATGCTATGTCCTGTTTCCGAAATGCCTATAAATTGCTGTATTTTTCTCTGATCTGCATGCTGTGTTAAATTTTCGTAGACTTATTTTTTAGAAGGTTAATATGTCTAAGAACTCAGAACTGCTTGTTCGGAGCAATGCAGAATGCAATGAAAAATTAAGAAGTTGTATGTTTTAATATGCATTTAAAGTGGAACGCTCCCCCCCCCCACACACACACACAAACACATTTTTCAATGATCTTTTATATTCTGCATACTATCTTATTAACCACTACTTCTTAAAGTATGAAGGAGACATTGTGGGTCTTCATCTCTTCATATTTTGTTTCCAAGGAGTTGAAGCTGCTTGAACTACTAGATAATACTACAGATCTTCTGAAGGTCTTACAGTCTTTTTCCAACAATTTCTTTGAACCTCTTGTGAAGCAGCACACTGAGAAATAATGAAAGCTGGCTCATGATTCTTGCACAGGTCTGCACCGCTACAGCCAAGGTCTTTCAGAAAGGCCATTAAAATGAATGCTTTAAGATGTGAATTATAACTACATAAGGGCAATAGAGGACTTCTGTGAATAATTTTTGTCATTTATTAAATCCCTGACATTTTGTTCACTCTAATTATAAAGATTTTCTCCTGGTATACTCAATACAAAGCAATTAACATTTAAGGTCATCCTCATGCCAGGTGAAACTATTTTTTTAGTCCCTCCTTTGTTCTTCACAAAACTGGTCTAAAACTTTTCACTTTAAACCAGTGGTTCTTA
>CAEGAF010106474.1:0-26110 GCA_903067075.1 Micropoecilia bifurca
CTTGTTACCTATGGAAGCAATTCAATTAAGTTGGTTTAACTATTTAGTGTAAGTTTTGAGTTAAATAAACACAAAAAAGTAAGTTGGCTTAGCAAAAACAAAATAATTAAGTTAAATTAATGTAAATAAGTCCATAAGATGAACTTCAGCCCAAAAAACACTCTTTAGAGTGTGTATTATTTGCGTTTTCCCAGCCCATTCTAACATTTTGTAATTTTCATCCCAGTTCTTGGCCAACTTTTTTAGAATTTAATACGACGCACAACTGAATTGATACAATCACATTAACCGGTCTTTGCTGCTGTTGACCAGCATCACTGCGGATGTTTTAAAGTAGCATATTATTGCACTTGTATTAGTGCTATCTGTAATGAGCCATATTATTTTGATTTAGGTACAAATGCTGTCGTCCAAATTCGCAGCAAACATCCTGGTAAATTTAATAGTTGCTTTTATGTGCTTGTTGTGCAAAGAATACATTTTGCTACTTTCCTCTTTAGACAGTAACACAGGTATAATGAGCCAGTGATTTAATCTGTTTGCCTGCTCAGGTGGCCACCATGCAGTCAACTGCTTAACTGATTTAGCTTGTTGCTGGGCAGCTATACTTCTCTCACAGTATTACCTTAATAGAAAATTTGTCTCGAAGAAAAAAAAAATTTCCAGAACATCAACGCTTAGTTTTTATTAATACTTAGAAACTGTGGAGTACGCATTACTTTTACAAATGTATAGCATGCTTACATCTGTAGAGCGTGCCAGACAATTATCTAGCAACCCTGAATAGGAGTATCCAGATTATTTTTCTTTTACCTTATCTTACCTTTCTTAAGGTAAGATAAAGGGTATTTCAGCCAGCTGACTAGCAGTGTGCAGAAATTTAGAGAAACTTAATATAGTCCACCTTAAACACTTTAGGCTGAACTTACCTTTCAAAATTAGTTTTTCTTAGTTTTATCCTTTTATTTGTATTTTTTGTGATAATAATAAAAAATATTGCATTGGATCCTTTGCAATTAAGATTAATTGAAAATGTTTGTTGTTTTTAATATAAAAATGTTAGTAAGACACATTGCTTTAAAAATATTGCCATTAGTTTAATTTGAATCTTCTATTTGCAGCTGAATGAATTAAAACCAACCTCACAATTATTTTGTATTGTCTTTGAGAAATACAAATGCCGGTTCCAGGAACATCTTGTAAATTAAAACTTTGTTTGTTATACAAATGTTATTGTTATTTCTTATTCAGACACATTCAGAGTCAGCACAGCCTCAGTTATATGAGTAAAATAATAAAAAGACCAAAGCTATAAATTTTAGGGGATCTTTAAGTGTCTCATTAACCAGACAACCACTTCGGAGTGTCAGTGCCAGACAGATAATTAACACACTGAACCTCACAGTGTCTTCTGGCATTATGGTGTCATGGCACATTCTGCCAAGTACTTTTTCCCAATGTAAAGGGGAGGGTATGTTTTGCCACTTTGAGTTCAGCCTGAGTTATTTCTGACTTACAGATGTACTTCAGGGATGATCTAATGGAGTGTTCTCATTAGATTGCTCTCTCTTTGACAGTTCTGGATATAGGAGATTCGACTTGTGCCTTTCTGCCACGCTGAACCAGCCACAACAGTTGTCTCTTCAGGCAGATTTAAACGCTTGTCTGTAACATGCTTTAAAACGCATCTAGCATAATTGCTAAAAAAGATAAATCACAGATATTTACGGCGTTTCTCTAAGGAAACTTGTAAAATTATATTATTCGAATCACAGCTTTGCAAATAAGCCCTTAAGAAGGTTTTAACTTTTATTTTGCTAATAAATGTGAGTACTTCTTTCATTGCAGCGGTCAGATTGAGGTGCTTCAAGCTTGATTGATGTCAATCGTCTTCTGTTTTGAGACAGCAGTGACAGAAAATATTAAATAAATAGTGAATACGCAGATAAAGGCCGTAATAGAAAGCAAGGAGACGGAGGCAGTTTGTCATAAAACAGTTGTAAAAATGATGCGTTATTGTCATAGAAACAAAGAGCTGCTATCCTCATCATGCTGAAATAACAAGAGGAGGTCTTTCTGCCTAAGTGTGTAAACACACACAGAGAAGTCTAGCTTCTCTGCAAATTTACAGCGTTGGTGGTTTTATAAAAACAAGGAGAATGAGGCATGATTTGCTTTTTTTTTAAAATGATTTTTAGCAGTTTTCTGTTAAACTATAAGCATAACTTCACCAGATTAAAATAAAATACTTTAAACTGTTTTGTTTTAGTACTGATGCTACTAAAAATGACTTTCTAATTTCACTTTAGACACGACTTTCTAATTTTACTTTAGACACAACAGTTATAAGACCACAGGTCAGCACCTCAGCTCATTTCTTGAATGCCTTCTTTAACACTATTTATTTTGACAAATAAGAAGCTCTTGTGCTTCCCATAGACACACTGACTCAACTACCACATAATGAAGTTGCCAAATGAAGGATAAAATTGCTTAAAGAACCTCTGTCCCAAGGTTAAATTTGCTAATCTCTGGTAGTTTGATCTGACTTAACCTCCTTCTTTTTAGGAACCGCTTCGTGCAGAGCCAGTCCTACTGCTGCTCAGCCTCCTGTAGTGTAGGCCTCTTTATTTCGCTATTGTGAGCCCATCTCTTCTTTTGGACGCCTGGCTTCTAAAGGTTTTTAAGTGCCAGAAAATCCTTACTCCCTTGCTTGTTGATTGAGGAGCCGCAGGATAGGCAGCATTATATGCTATCTTTATTTCTCTCTGCTACTTTTTAAGAGCTTGTCTTTTTTTTTTTTGCTGCAGTCACTCTAGCTCTTTATAGAGTAGCCATACCTTCCTTTCTTTGTCCATCCTGCATGAGAACAATACACTGTTGCAGAAGTGTGAGATCTGAGCTTTCAATTTGCAAGGAAAGCGACATTTCTAAGAGCTTTTCATCTGCAAAAATGAAGTTTATATATACGATGCAGTGAGAAAAATACTGGAATGTCCCTGTAGCTCGGTTGTACTAACACAGCCAACTGCCTCAGTTTCCCAGATGCCTTCATGGGTAATAAATTTTTACTTTGATTCATTCAATTAGTGTTCAGTAATTTAAGCATCCGGGGATAAACTGGTTTTGATCAAAGTTTCATGTTTAGCTTTTCTTTTTAAAATTGTATTCTTGAGACTGACATTTTATTTGAGGTTGACGTGTTTTGACGTTGCTAAAGTTATTGGCTCTTATTTTCTGAAAAAAAAAATCAATAACAAAAGAAGAATTGTACTTTGCCTTGACTTTATAATGCACAGATTTCACCCATATCACAATTGCTTCTTTTGTTTTCCCTGAGTGATCTTGAATTTGTCATGGTTGTCGGCATTTCAACTTCATATTAAATATTGATCCATATTTACACATCTTACTCGTGATTCATAAAATATATAATATATACGCTAATTAACAGTTAAGTCCAAGTCAATGCATTTATTACATGTTCTGGCATCAGGAAAAAGAAAACTACTTACTAATGGCTAAGAAGAAAAATTAACTTTTTTAAAAAATAGAAACACAAACTCCTGCTTATATCTTTAACAGCTGCAGAATGTAAATCCAACAAAAGGCCACATCCTAATAAGTCAAGATATCTGGAAAGTTCTCATCTCCCCCTTTTTCAGCCTTTAAAACAATATATGGAAGAAACTTAATTTATCCAATATGGCATTCTTCTGCATACACACTTGGCAAAGAAGGAAGCACATGGTGTTGGTTTACTTTTCCCCCCATCAAGCCCATCTGCCATTTTGATTGAGTGTGGTCATAACAGTGAAAACATAATTGCATGTGCAGTTTTATATTTGAGAAAATAAGATTAAAAGAAAAAAAAGAAAAGAAAAAAAGCACATGAGGCAGAATTGTTGCTTCGAATTTGATTTCTGTATAGTCTGAAGATTCACCAGCTGTGGTTTGTTGCACCGCAACAAAGCCAACAATTGCTGAGGTCGGTGCAGGAAATACTAATTATCTAATTGTGTTTTTACTTTTAATTATGCAGTGTCGATAAGTAATAATCCTAGGTAATATTGGAAATCAGTGCTCATTTTGTTTGCATAAAATGTAGTTATTCATTTTGTCCAAAATATTCTTAAAAAGAAAAGCTTGTAGATTTTCCTCCAAGTTGTCAGGTACTGCTCCATGTCTGGGAGCATTTATTTTGGTGCAGAACAAAAAATACAATACAAATAATCTTAAATGTCACAAAAGGGGTTTTTTTTGTTTGCTTTCTCCTTTGTTTACCTTGCTTGCCATTTTCTGAGGACTTGATTGTATTAACTGAGGTGTCCCTGCAGTCCTTTTATTACTTGTATTACTTTTGATCTGGTTATGAAAAAATATATATATATATAAATATTATTACTGTGCATTACAAAGCCAATAGGAGTGGTTGGTTTTAAGAAGTGATGTCCTTTTCCTTAAAAAATAACATATGTGGAAAAGAGATGAAACATTTTGAATTACACTTTGATGTAAAAAAAAGTGGCCACTTACTAGAAAAGAAATGTCCTTTTTGTCTTAAAAGCTGACCGACATTATCGTCGTTACAATATTTGTCCATTTCCAGGAGCCTTCAGAAACATTGATAGAAGAACTGCAATAAGACATGTTTTCTGGGGAAAAGTAGTAGTTTTACCGTCACAAACAGAATAACCATTTCCCATTCTGTTTCTCTGTTTGAAGCTTCCTCTTTTAGTCCACGAAAAACAACCTCCCTCATAAAGTTAATGTGTTTTGATCTCACTTGTTTTATTGCAGCTTAGTCAATTGTTGTTTGGTAATGGTGATATTAGGCAAGATCACATAAGTTGCTTGACTGAATTACAAGATAAAAAAAGCCCCTGAAATGTCTGAACCACCATTAATAAGGACAAAGGTATAGTGCATGAATTCATGAGCTGATAAATGGACTATTTGTTATACTTAAATGTTTGTACAAGTAGACATGCTTCTTTTTTTTAGACCCTGATTTACAGTTTGCGTATCTCTTGCTTTCTGTTTGCCACATTGTGTGAACAAATGGCCCTCAGTTGTTGTTTATTTTCCAGATTGTTGAGTCATTTGCTATTATTCAATAATCTTACTAATGGCCTTTCTGGGTTTACTCCATAACCCCTAAACATATTTTATTTTTATCTTCTTTGATACAGCTGAAAAGCTTTTGAGAAGTCCTTTCTCAGTGGCGATGGTTCTTTACTGAATCCAGTGACCAAAATGACAGCTTTACAGTCGCATAAAGCAGATTTATGTAGTTACTTTTTTTTGTGGAAGTGTGGGGCATTTATAGAAGGGAGAAACGTTTCTCAAATAAAATTAATTTGGGATGTGATAAACTTGATATAAATCAGTTTTCTCTGTTTACCATAGTCTTATTCTAAGTTTGGCGTAAATAAGAAAGTGCTTTAAAATTGTAAAATTACCAATTATAACTGACCGAGCATGGGATTGTTACAGGAAAATTAAAAACCTTACATCAGAGAAAAAATATGTACAACTATTCTATAAAGATAAATGCACAAACGTCAACAAAAAAACAACCTTGAGGAACTCGAAGTGAAGAAAGTCGTCTCTCGATCTAAGTAAAATAAAATTCTTATCATTAAAAATGTTAACATGTTAATCTTGTGAATGACTTTCAGCCAAATGGTGCAGCAGTCATGTTTGGACTAATTGCAGAGAGATAACCTCAAGTTTCTGGAAAGGTTCACACATTAGGAGGCAGTAGCAGGTCTGAGCTATAAATTGTCTTCAGAGCTACATACCGTTCATTTTTTTATGCAGTATGTATGCTGGACTGTCACATTAACTTATTCTACTGAATAGTTGGCGCTTTGAGATTTATGAGCTGTATTTTTTAAAAAACCTTCCTCCTTGATTTACAATAACATTTCACCAAACCCTTAGTGTTTTTTCCACGGTCTAACCTCCGCCAAGTACTTCTTCATGATACCAGTATTTTAACCTTGACCCATCAGGCATTTTACTTTTTAAAGGAAATAGTAATTTTTGGAAACTATCACTCCTGACTGATACGGTTCTGAATGGAGGCAACAATCTGAATTATCCATCCAAGCTTTATTATTTGATTATTGCCATTTATTTCCCCCAAAAAAGAATCCCCTTTATTAACTTTGTGGTGTTTAGAGTGAAAACATCAGCATAACCTTGACCCAAATATTAAGTTTATTCCTCATTCTTAGTGAAACAAACTTTGCAATGCCTTAATCAGCCCTGCTACTACTCAGTGGTTACATTGTAAGAATTTTGATAATCTCTTATTTCCAAAGCGCCAAATTTTTACTAGCAATCATTTTTAACATCTTAATAAAATCTTTTACGTCAATGTAAACGTAACACAATCAACAGACAACAAATCTACTTCAGCTGGCCCACTGGGGTTTATTTTTGCTTCAGAAAACAATCTGACGGGACGCCGGGAGTTGTGCCGATCACCAAAGCTATTCGTGGAAAAATTCCATCTCAATGCAAAACATGTTGGAGCAACCACAGATGTCCCCAACGTTATGTTACAGTCCACAGTCCACGTTTCTAAACAAGTATTATGTTCAGTTATCTGGGGTTCCTGAAGCACTTGAAAGCTGGTATAAAGGCACTTTTCATCAATCTGAATGACCTAAATAACAGATTTTAAACAATATCTTATTGAGCTCATTTGTGTACTTATTCAGTCATTTAGCGGAAAAATTGCTTTTCGACTTGAAAATGTTTTTTCCGCTGTTGATATATGCGTTTTGATTCATTGCGATTAATTAGACACTCACCGAGTCCCACCACTATTTTAAATTGATCCGTGATTCACTCCCCAGTCCTCAAATAGACTTCCTCTGCAATCCATACTTGGGATCGCCGCCGCTGTAAAAGCTTCCCGGGGTGACACAGAAAACGCCCAGTCATGATTAAATCCAGGCCGTATCTAAGTGGGCAACATGGCTCTTCATTGAAAGCTCTTCATTGAAAGGTCTTCATTGAAAGCATTGTTGAATCTCTGTATGCCAGTATGATCCATTACAGCAGGGCTACTCATTACGTCAATCGCGATCGACCGGTCGATCGCGGAAAGGTTTTGAGTCGATCTCGGGCAGCAGGTGACAAACTGATAGCCGCCATGACGCTGAGACCAGCACTTCCTCTTCTGATAGGCTTATCAAAATATTCACTAAGATCCTAAACGTTTTTAGCTTCATTAAAAAATAATAATTATAAAATAATCAACCAAACATGTTAAAATTAGGGACAAGGGTGCAAGAAAATGGATGGATGGATGGACATCATCTCAGTAATCATTGTTTCAACAAGGTGTTGCGCAATTCAGTGTGTTTCGGTTTTATTAACAAAAAAAGTGACTCAAAGACCCACAGAGAGCAGAGCAGGAGTTTAAATTAGCTACTCCTGGAAACCTGATATGGTAACGACTGAATGTTGTGTTTTTAATGTAAACTTTGCTCGGCTTGCAGGGCGCAGGCGGTTGCCATGGCAACGGGTGTGCTTAAACAAGAAAGAGTGAAAACTTTCTGACTGACTGACACCTGCTGGTTTGCAACCAGCTTCTGACTGAGAAACCAGAGAGCTGCTCCTAGTGTCAGAATCTCACTGAGGAAGAAACTGAATTAGGTTTTCTGTCACTTTATTATTTCTGCTATAACTAATGTATATTCACATTTAAAATGTGTTTAATTTAAAAAAGTTTAATTTGTAATTTTGTGTCTTTGTGTCATGAGGTAGATCTCAGGCAGCTGGTGAGAGAAAAAGTAGATCTTGGTCTCAAAAGGTTTGAGCACCCCTGCATTTCAGCAACAAGACACACCTTATAGATATATTACGACGATCTGCCTCACTTTATGGCTTCTTTATGCAGATACAGATAATTATGATTGATGGGAAGGGACTCGGGCTGACTTTTTTTTTCTTTTTCATTCATTTTATTTCATTTCAGCTGCTTTTTAAATAAAAGGATAAAAAAATGCTTGTTGGATAAAGAGGTGTTTTGAAAGATATCCAAAGAGTAAGATGCATTTGATCACTTGAAGAATGTTTGGTCAGCAGATTTTTAGATTGAGTTTGTTTAGTTTGGCTGCGTCTTCCACGAGGTTGATTGAATTTAAAACTGGTTTTGTATGCAAGAAAACTACACATCGCTGGAAGGTTAACTGTGGGCACAAGCACAGAAGCCCTGTGTTGTCATTGTCTTTACGGTTCCAAGTTTACATCTGTATGTTGACTCCAGCTGACAAAGTGATTCAGTGTGAGCCCGATTGTGTAAAGTGGTCGTATCGCTCGTTGTTTCTTTGCTAGATGACAGGCTTGCTGTCAACTGCACAATGATATCCAAAAAGCCTCTGTGTCCCGTTAGCAGCCACTTGTCTAAACATTAACAGACTCCAGCAAAGAATTAATAAACTGAGTTAAATAGATATAAATAAAGGCTTAAGGAATGCTTTCACGTCGCTTTGCGTTGTGACATTGTTAGTTGTATTGTATTCCTCATTGGAATACCCTTTAATATTATAGACTATGCAGTTTTCTTGGGATATTTACAATTTCACCCTCACTTTGTTTCTTTTCTTTTCAGGATCCTGTTGGGGAGAATGCAGGTGTCCACGGCCCCACAGAGGACAGGAAGGAGAAGGTCCCCAGTCCTCACCTGAGCCAGATGGTGATCCTCACAGACAGTGGGACTCTCTATGGGCTGGCACAGAGAGTGGTGGCCACAGAGTCTCTGTAAGCAGCATAGCACCTCATGCTACGGCACAACATTTCATAAATAAGTCAATGTATTATCACAGTGGTTCTTAACCTGGGTTTGATCGAACCCCAGGGGTTCGGCGGAGCCTCTGCCGCGGAGGTAAAGACACTTGTGTAAAGTCGTGATGACGCCCCGCTTTGCCATCACTTGCTGCAGATGATCATGTTACATTGCTTAGCCAATCAGAGCTGCGGAGGAGCACTGATTAAAGTTCACTCTCAGCATGGATTTGAACTTGTGTCTTTAATTACTTCAGCAAAGCTCAGTTTTTACCAAATTCTGTAGCTTTCGGTGTTCTTCTAAATCTGCTTCTTAGTCGCATCTTTTCGGGGTTGGTACTGCCTCTAGTGGCATAGTGGTGGTAACACAACTAATATAGTTATGTTACTAAATCAGAATACCGCAAAGTCTTTATTATTTATTATTAATTTTTCATTCTCTTAAGAATGTAGAGCTAATTAAATTATCTAAATGAGACCTTAAAGTGGTTCCAGTTTCTCTCGATGGCCAACCTGTTGAAGCTGTTTCAAATTTTAAATACCTTTGGACGTTCCTGGACAGTCTGCTCAACTTTGCTGAAAACACTGACTATATTTTGAAGAACTGTTCTCAGAGACTCTACATTTTAAGAAGACTTGGTGATCTTGGGGTGACCCAACTCTATTCGGGAAAAAAAAACATATTTTATTTATCACTACAGAAGGGTTCAGTGAACGCGCATATGAAACTGGTGGGTTTGGTACCTCAAAAAAGGTTAAGAACCACTGTATTAGCATCTGGTATGTAGTCTGGGTGCTACGAAGCAACACATCGATTATCAAAACTCTACATTTGATGTATTGTGCTAATGCACACTGCGGTACCTCGACAAGTCAAAGCTTTCTCACTTTGATTTAATTTTTATATGAAGCCTTTGTTCTGTTTCTTTGTGTAGTTGCATTTCCTTTAAATTTTACGAAAACATATGCACTACGTAACAGCACTTTTGTTCAAAATTAAACTAAACATCAGCGCCTTCAGTGTGTTGTTGAACAATAATGACCAAAGCAGAGTTAAGTTGCAGAGGTGACAATCTATCTTAAGTAAAACCTTGCAAAGAGGAGAATAAGGCAGATTTTCATTTTATCTTAACCTGTTACTCAAAAGGGCAGCAGATGACCTCTGACCCTCTTCATCATAGGTCAGGTTTAACTGCAAAAGCAGCGTTCTCTGGTTGAACAAACCAGGCGTGAGAAACATTAGAGTGAGGAATGGGATGTGATAGCCAAACTGAGGAAGCTGGCCGTCTGGGTGTTGCTGAGCCCCCCAGCTGTTGATGCAATGTCACATTTCTACGAGTGTGATCAGATAATGGCGAACCGTAACGTGTGCTACTGCTGCTTCTATTTTTTCCTTGCATCGAACAGAGGAAGATACAAGATGTTCCAGGTTAACGTAATATAGTTTTCTCTACTCTACGATCAAGAGCAAGAGTTCACAGAGCTCATTTATGACCTCCTGAGTTAGAATGCTAATAGCTTTCCATATAGAGATTCTAATAAGCGATGTAAATGGCTTGTATTAGCCGTTTCAGTGTATCCAGTTATGACCTGAATTACAATCTAAATTAGAACACTTGTTTTTTGTTAGGACACATATAAACACAATCATTTGTGCAAAAGATGCACCAAATGATTTTAAAATGTCACATCGTATGTGACGCATTTACAAAATTCTAAATACATGTCCTACGAAACAGTGGGTCGCTACGCATTAGCATTCAATGAGCTGTCCAAACTCAAAAGTGAGTGTGCTGTGCATTGGCATAGAAACTGCTCTTAAGCCTGTTTGTTTTGGCTCTAATGGCCCTGAACTGTCTGCCCAAGCAGAGCAGTTCAAACACAGAATGTCCGGGTGACATGGGTCTCACAGAATGTTTTTGTTTTCACTGTGGAAAATCTTCGCTGATCGTCCAGAGAGGGTAGATGATGAGATTCTGGGCTGTAGTGATGACCCTCTAGAGAGGTTTCTTGTGTCTGACCAGAAGCAGTAGGTTCATCTGTTCATTTAAATAAAACTGGAAACAAAAATCTAAAAAAAAGCATTTCTTCCAATTCCATACTTTGATTTTGTAAAAGAATAAATAAGTCCAATCTGAGTACCATAAATGTTTGAGTAAATTAATTTTTTTGTATTTATTGAATAGTATGATGTTAGTGCTACAGTGATGATTGAAACAAAACGGTCTGTGTAGACTCCATATTCATCTTTTTCTAATATAAAACAAAACAAAAATAATTTGTGTCAAGAATAAAAGTTTCATGTCTGTAAAATTATAGTTTTGTTTTTAGAAACATCGTGAAGTTTAGAATAATCATTTTGAAGAATTTCTTTTGAAAACATTTTAAAAGAAAAGTTAAAAGCAGAAGAAATTGTTCAGAAGACAAATATATTTATCCAACACATGGATTATAAAGTTGTAGCAATAATAGAAAAAAAACATGTTTTAGGAGATGCAAAGCAAAGAAGCTTTAAGGTTTTAGTGAGCATCCCTGAAAATATAGATCTAATATAGATCAGCTGTAATCTTAACGTTTATTAACCTTTTTTGAATTCTCAATCCCATAGTCATTAAAGACAATCGATCCCAAGTTTAATTAAACAAAATGTTAGGACTTTTTGCATAAAACTGTGTCTTTTACATTTTAAAAGACTTGGCGCTGTAATTATTTTCCGGTATCAGGCTCTTGAGAAACTCATTCAGAACGCATTACTTCACCGCTGAGCTGATATATGTTACCTTTGTGTTCTTTCAGTGTGTTTTTGGCCGAGCAGTTTGAGTCCCTGCAGTCTCATTTGGACACAATGATGCCTGCTGCCAAGAAGCCGTTCCTGCAACAGTTTTATTCCCAGGTACTGGAAGCTTCAGTTTTTTTCCTTTATCTGTCTACAGGCAGAGGTCAGATTTACCACCACAGACTCGATGGTGTGATCGTCGTTAACCGTGGTCACTCTTCTTCCAGAAACTATTTCTAAAGGTTTTTTATGAGAATTGGTTTCAGCATTTTCCATAGTGTTTAAATAAAATTGTTACCAGATAGCATGCATAGCATATCTGGTATACTACGTTGTTAAAGGCCTCGTTTCTGAGGTCATGTTGAAAACCGTCAAAGAACAAGATTACATCAAATTTTCAAAAGGAATCTTTCATCATAATGACTTTAATCATAACTCATCAGCAAACGCATCACTTTCATGTTGATTGCATTTAATTGCCGAGCGGTAATTTACCTTAGAGGAGACGTGACTCCTGTCAAAGCACTACGTACCGCTTGCGTTCATCAACGTTTGACCTACCTAATATAACAAAACAACCAGATTACATCTGTTTTTCCTCTCTCCTCTCACAGACGGTGTCTACAGCCAGCGAACTGCGTAAACCAATATACTGGATAGTGGCAGCCAAGGCTATAGACTACGAGCAAATGCTGCTTATGATGGCCGGAGTCAAATGGGACATCAAGGAGATAATGTCGCAGCACAACGTCTACGTGGACGTGCTGCTGAAGGTGACAGTAGTTGTAGTTGTAGTAAGAATTGTGTGGCTTATGATCGGGTTTTGCATGAGTTGAATCTGTGCTACAGCTTATTTTTCATATATAT
Organism: Micropoecilia bifurca; assembly: GCA_903067075.1. Classification (NCBI taxonomy): domain Eukaryota; kingdom Metazoa; phylum Chordata; class Actinopteri; order Cyprinodontiformes; family Poeciliidae; genus Micropoecilia; species Micropoecilia bifurca. The sequence goes on from CAEGAF010106474.1 coordinate 12,449, forward strand.
GACAAATATTATTTGAGGATTTCAGCAGAGATAAAGCTATATCTAAAAACGAGGAATGTGGGAGTTCTCCTGAATCTGTTTTTTTCACATTAGTAAAAAAATAAATAAATAATAAATAAATAAATAAAAACTTATTCTGGCTTCTTGCTTGCAGTAAAAGCTGCTGATTAAAATGACAAAAAAAAAATTAAAGGCACACAATAAAGTGAAAAAATGTTTAAACTGTCTTTATTTTACATGGGAAATTCACTGAAAACAATCTTGCGTTTTTCAATCAAAAAAACCGATTGAAAAACGTGCTGTACTTTTTGATCCCTTGTTAAATTAGAATAGAATAGATCCTCACTGGGAAAATTTCAGCTCCTACATGTCAAATAGTAGCACGAATATAAACATTAAGTAGTATTAAAGATTGCAAATGTGATAAAATGCAAGGTGAAATAAAGAAACCAACCCTTTGTCTAAATGCAAAGGGTTGGCGTAGACGTGTAGACTTTTGTATACGGTTTGCTTTGGAAGACGAAGGTAAAGATCATTCCAGGTCTTCTGGTGTCTGATAAACGTTCAATATTAACACAAAACAGTCTTTTACAGCCTTTTTTAAATCCCTTTTCCTGATCTTTGTTTTTTTTTCTCCCATTCTGAGAAAATAACTCAAACACTTTGTATTTGTGTTTTTTCAGACATGTCTAAAGTTGTGTTGTGATTCTTCAGTCTGACTGTTAAATTGTCATTTTTTTCGTGAAGCTTTTATGAGTCAAATCTACGTGGAAGTGTTGTCTCTGTTACGTCCACCTCCTCTCGTTGCCCTCGTAGTTATTTTTAGAGCGAAACGTTTTCACCGAACGCACGTCTCTTTGCATGCCGCCTGTTTGCTCTATGCATTTTTCATGGAGGGCAAAGAACACACAGTCCACTTCACTTTTTTTTTCCTTTTTATATGCAATGAAGAAAACCAGAATGTCTTACTTAACTAACAAAAGATGAGGTTTTTGTTGAATAATTTTATTTATTGTTAAATAAATTGCTTTTAATTGTGTTAGAAATTGTGAGCAGACCTCTACCGAACCAATAGATAAATGTAAAACTGAAAAATACAGGTTTTTTTGTTGTTTTTTTTATATCTCAAACTTGCTTTGACTCAGTTTTTATGTTTAATTCTACAAATGCAACACTTAGAAATAGCTTTGTGAGAGAAAAATTGTCACACAGGCTCTGTATTTAACTGGCTAAACGTGTCAGACCAGAAAAGCTGATGGTCGACATGAAGTACATTACATCAAGCATGTATTTCCCCCCCATCAGGTCCTAATACCATGCACCGTCAACTTGTCAGACAAACCTAATAATGCACATGGGCTGAATTATGGTGCACTGATTGAAAATAGTGTGCCCTATTTTGTTGCACTGCACACACATACAAACACACGGGCATATTTTATTCATGAACTCAGGTTGATCGCTGTCATTCCGTGATGATTTGCATATAAAGTGGTGCAGAAATGCAGAAGGCTCTGAATGACTTCTGTGACAAAATGCTTAAGCCAGAAGTCATTATGAGGCTCTCTGTAAATAAATGACATTTCGTTCTTTCGTCAAAAAGTCGTGTTGGCTTTACAATCCTTGGTTCATGTCTTACTTAAAAAAAGTGGGCTTCAATTAAATTCACAAGACGTGTCAGCAAACGCCTAATAAATAGAAAAGCCCTTCAGTGAGGAGCATCCGTCGTATCTATGCATCTTCTGCACAGCCACTGCTTTTGCTTCTATAAAAAGAAACGTAATGTCACGAGCGTTTGCCATCCATAATTGAACATTTCAGCAAGCAGCAAAGTAACATAACACAAACTCCTTCCGTGGGAGTTTTTATGGCTCCAAACCAGGAAACATCAAAACACGGCACACATAATGCAGCTGATGGCCTCTTGTGACCAAAACAACACCGTACATGTTTATATCCTGCAGTCTGCGTCGTCCTCTGGGATGGTTTCTCTTAACGTTTTGTGTCAAAACATAAAAAGCTGGCAATGAGTGGTGTGCTTTGATTGGTTTGTTTGGCCTTGCCTGTAGGGTGTGACGTTAGAAAGGGTTCAAAGGTTCACTTAAAGTATGTCTTGTGGAAAGTGTAATTTAAACCCCTGTGCAGTTATGATTTAGTTTGAGACAACTCTAAAAGTCCACTATTAGATTAGGATGTTGGTTGGTGTATTATTTGTTAGTGGATTAATGTTGTCCAGTCCTTTCTTCACTCCATTCCTTACAGTGCATTGAGAATAACAAAATGGTATTGTGGTATTTACACCAAAAAGTACAGCAGAATACTAAAGCATGTAAATTGAATCGTTTGCTTTTCCGCGTTCCAATTTGGTGCAGTCATTTTGTCCGAAGCATTCTCTTTACATGAAAATTACCTCCGCAATTTGGTAACATTGTATTTTTATAAAACAAGGTTATCTAGTAGCTTTCAAAATAGCATTACCTTAATTCAAGTGATGCATGGATTCCTCTAGTTTCCTCTCAATAATGGTTTATCACAGTCAAGACTATTTTTTTAAGATAACCAAAATTTGATGTGTTGCAGCTTTTTCAATCGGCCAACGCGCAGCAATGAATTGATTGAATGAACCTCATAATTAAGACAGTAAGCTAAATAAGAGATATACCTGGTCTCCAGCTTTGAAATCACTTCTTTTTTTTTAAGCAAAATGTTGTATTTTGCAAGCATAAATTGGAATACATCAGAAAAACTGATTACCTTTCAATTTAATAAATTTCCTGGTGTGCAAGCCCACCACGTCAGATGCAAAACACCAACAATTGACCCGTTTTTTATTGTGGGGGTTTCGCTCACGTTTTCTCCTCTGTCCTCTCAGGAGTTTGAGCAATTCAACAAGCGGCTCGGTGATGTTTCCAGACACGTGCGCATTCCTCTGCCTGTGTCCAACGTCCTGTGGGAGCACTGCATCCGCCTGGCTAACAGGACTCTGGTCGAAGGGTAAGAAAGTCCTCTGCGTGACACAAACATCTCAGCTCTCTGGTTAGACTTCTGCGGTCAGGACAATTTTGCAGTGACATGTTGTCGGCATGGAATCGATAACACCTCTCCGTATCTAATAGTGTTGCACTATTTTTGTCACCAAGTATAAATTTGAACTGTGCTGCAGGAGTTTAACCAGCAAGAGTGGCAACACTGAAAGTGTCGTCTGATGTCGTCACCAAATTCTGCTCTGGTAAACGTTGATAGATGGCGAATAGTTCAAGTGCCTGAACGGAGGCATGTGCATTTTGTTTAGCATTGAATTTAGGAAGGAAAGAAGCAGCCAGGTGTGGGTAATTAAATGCAAATTAAGCTTACAGACATGTATCACTGTGACGCGTAGGAGGAAATTCATCATCGGTTAACTCGTGCTGCCGATCAATCAGGGAAGGATTATAAGACCATTTTGAAACCGACATTTTCTAAGTGAATATTGAGCCATGAGGTTCGCTCACGTGTTTGGTGAAAATCAAGGCGAAAAAAACAAAAAAATCTCACGTGTAGTGAGACAAGGAAGGACGATGTGGTTGAAGGGAGCACAAACTACTCTGCATGTTAAAGTACTTTAAAGTCCATGTGGACCAAACATGGAAATGCAGCATCAAGTCTACTAAAGAACTGCTGATCAAGAAAGAATCGGTGTGTTTCAGTGGCTCAGCCGTTGTCTGGAGCAGAAGTCTTGAAACCTGTTACTCTTTGGACTACCCACAATGCCTCTTACAAACTTTGCCTGAAACTGATAAACAACTCAAGTTTTAAGAATGGGTATGCAGATTTTAGTTAATTTTTTGTGGAATAATTAAGTTAGTATTTACTTCGTAGAAGTAAAGCTTCAAAATCATCTCAGGTAAACTAAATCAACCAATTTAGTTTCTTTAGCTAAGCTAAAGAAACTAAATTTAGCTAAACTAAAGAAACCACCTAAAGCACTTTAGACTCTTTATTTATTAAATTCCACTCTTGCAGGAACCCCCCTCGGTGCCGGTTACATCTCTTAAGCCTCTCTAAACTCCCATCAGAGAACGACCTTGGCGCCGAGCTCGCAAAACAGCACACTGCTCTTGACACATCCCTTGTAATGCATTTCACCACTTTCCTCCCCTGAAAGTGAGAAAAAAATGGGGATGTGATAGGTGACGGAAAGCAGCAGTGTTTGTTTTTGTTGTTTTGTTTTTTTTTCTGAGCATTAGCATCCCCACTGTCTTTATACTCTCACGTGTTGAGAGTGAGTGCGAAGGTGGCTTTTTAGACGGTAGGTGCGATAAATCCTTCTGCCGGGTGATGACAAAGAGATGAGCTACCTGCTAACAACTGTCTTGGGGTTTCACACCTTTTTAATGGGAACGGAGAGAGAATGTGGACGTCGGGTTGAGCTGCTTCAGGGGTTTTTACTTAAACTGGTTACAGTTTACTCTGCGGGTGGGATTGCAGGCGCAGAGTACGATTTAGGTTGAGGAAAATTCACCTAAATGGCTTCGTGCTGCTCAAGTGTTTTCAAGCAGAGGGCAAACACTGAATATTGAGCGTAGGTGGAAGGGCTGCCCTTACCCGCTGCGAAGGGGAAACGTGTTTACCTCCCCGGATGTTTGCTAAACACGTTTCCTCTCATTTTGCGAGAGAACTTTTGAACCCACTCTGGCGAGTAAATGTGCCATTACGACTCAGACTTCTGCTGCCTTCCCGCTTTCTCCCAGTGCGCTCCTTCGAGCAGCGTAAACACACAACGTACACACACACACACACACAACACACACACACACACACTCCTCCCAGCCCTCTCTCCGAGATGGAGTGGTCATACTTGTTTGTTTGTGCTCTGCCTCCCTCAGTCTCTTATCTAATTTCTCTGTCCGGAGCTCGTGTCTTTCCATCGGGATGCACAAAAATGAGTCTGTTAGCATTTTGACACTGGAATTCAGACGCTCCACAACAAATTTTGGCAAGCCTGAGAAGAAAAGAACAAAAAATAAAGAGAGAAAGAGGAGAAGGCAAAAGAGAGGGGTAATAAACAAGAGAAAGCAACACTGAAAATGAAAAGGAAAAAGCATAAAAATGTGAGGTGTTTCTGTATTAATATACTGTAGATGTGGGCAGCGATCTCTGCCATTAAATACAAACACAAAGGAATGAATTATAATTACCTATTCCACCTTTTTGTTATTCAAAACATTTGCAGAATTAAATTTAATGGAATTCTGGATAAACAAGGCCACGATTCCCTCTAAAAACTGTAAATGAAACATGACTTAAATTGTTACTCAGGATTTTATTTTGATCACAGTTGGAGTTTAAAATGTAAACAGGAAATGTGAGTGCATGCTTTCATAAAGTATTTAAAATTCAAAATACGTTTTTAAAAAAAAAAAAAAAAACTTTTAAGCTCTGCGAGAAAAACTGGCCGTTATTGGGTCTTCCGAAAATCGTCATTTTGGATGAAAGCAGCTGTGAAATGCATAAACAAAAGACCAAACTCAGACTCTTTTCACCCGCTTTATGTTGTCAGTCAGATTCTAGTTAGATGATTTCTCCCGGTCAGACTGTAATCAGGCCTGACTATTGAAATCGAAGAGATGACTTAAGGTGCTACTGTGACAGCAACACTGGTTGTGTAGGACTAGGAGGAATTGCCTGGAAGTAGAGAGGCAGGCTCTAGGTTTACGTTTTCAGCTTAGTTTCAGTGCACATATTCTTGCTCGAAAATCACCAGACTTAAACACAACGTTTTACTTCTGCAAGTAAAGGTGACTTTGCAAGCTGAATAACAAAAACCTTTACATTGCAAGTACTGCCTCGGTGGATTCAGAGCGCTCAGCAAATGCAGCCATCTGTCAGTGGATGCGCTGCTATTTATTTTTGACACTCAACAGCTTCTATTGTACCTCTACAATCTGCAGCAAACCAGTGTGGCCACTCGTATTTGCTGAAGATGACAGTACTCGGTTCGAGTGTCCACGCGTGAAAAGCATAAACCTGAAACGACAGCCTCTCAGCCACACACTCGGCACGGCCCCGTTGCCGCGGTGACTCACAGGCGTTTAAGTGAAATCCGTTCTCTCCCTCTTCGTCCTCCGCCGCAGCTACGCTAACGTAAAGAAGTGCAGCAACGAGGGCCGGGCCCTGATGCAGCTGGATTTTCAGCAGTTCCTGATGAAGCTGGAGAAACTGACGGACCTGCGGCCCATCCCCGACAAGGAGTTTGTGGAGACCTACATCAAGGCGTACTACCTGACTGAGAACGACATGGAGCAGTTTATTAAAAATCACAGGGTAAGACGGTCAATTTAATATTGAATGGATGGGGGTTCCGCATTGCATTTGGCTTGTCCTTATCTCTCACGCTTGCTGTCCTTTGTGTTCCCGGTGTGTGCGCTGCGGACGCAGGAGTACTCCATGAAGCAGCTGGCCAATCTGGTGAACGTGTGCCTGGGCTCGCACATCAACAAAAAGGCTCGTCAGAAACTCCTGGCTGCCATCGACGACATCGACAGACCAAAGAGATAGACTCGCGAACGTCCGGTTGAAGCAAACGAGTTAGAGATGAACGTGAGCCAAAACTCACGGCCGAATGTTTTCTTTTGCAGTCTAAATTATGAAGGATTCAGAGAGTTGCGCAATACACCCAACCGAGGGCGTCAGTCTGTCTGTCAGCCTGTTGATGATGTGTATTGATGTTGTACTTATACAGTCACAAACACAAGCTCCTTTTCTGAATGCGCTCCATGCACATCGACTTGTGTGGGTTTTCTTCGCACAGATGGATTATAAGATATCTGCTTTCTCCTTTGTAATCAAGTTGTAGCTTTTCTCATATAAACCTTTAAAACATCACACATCTGAATACGACACAACAGCTTCTTTTAGACAGAAGACGCATTGATTCGATAATGTCGCACCGTTCCGTCTGAATGTGTTCACTCGTAGCGGGAGAGTTGATCAGCGTTAATGACTCACACTCCCAGGCCGTACTGTTTGCTCGCTGTATAATATTTGGCTTCAGGGCGTCGTTTGTCCTGCCTGACTGGAATCGCTGTGTGTTTTTTTTTTTGGTTTTTTTTTATTTTGTTCGTCCACAAATCAGATAAATGTAATATAAAGATGATGACTCTGAAAATAATATAAATTACTATAGTTTGCCCTGACATTGTTGTGTTATGTATTTGCACCAGCTGCGTGTTTTTCTGTCTCTTCTCAGGAAGAGGTGTGTTTTCCATTTTTGTCATCTCGCTCTGTGCGGTGAAACTCGTTTTATTTGAGTTGATTTGCAAGCCAAAAATTATCAGTAATAATATTTAGAAGAGCACCAATTAGAGATTTCCGGCCGATTTCCCACCTGCAATCATTGACTTATTCAGATTTCTGCTTTAAATAATATTGTAAAACTTAAGACAAAAAGGTTTTAATATATTTATTTCTGGGATCGGTGCGGCTAGCTTACCGTAGCTAAAAAATAAAAAATCAGCATCTATATGTATTCTTTTTTTCACCTCTGAGATTTCCTCCATTTAGATTTACATTAAGACTACCTACATTTCCATATTCGGCATGTTTTCATGCAGAGGTCAAAGACACAAAAGGCTAAAACTAAAAAAATCTGTTGTGACGCATTTCTTTAGATCTTCCTCTTTTGCAGCCTTGATGAACTGCAGAGACCTCAACATCTTTCAATACGTAATTTACTCACAAATCATCTCTGCTTCATTTGGCCTCATTGTCGACATGTCACTGGTACTGAGAACAGTTTCCTCTGAGTCTTTTTCCTTCAGTAGCAGCTTCCACAATGAAGAGTTTAGTGTTGTGTTGTGCATTCACTCCCTGGGAAAAATATGGAATAACTGCATTTAAGACTTAAGATAAATTTCTATCTGAAAGTTAAATTTGAAACCGTATTTCACACATCTTTGAGGTATTAGCAGAAACCGACATTTAAACAAAGCTTTACCTTAAAAATGCCAAAATTTGCATAGAACATTAAAAACAACAACTCATTCTGTTACATAAGGAGCTTAGGCTTCAAGTAAATGTCCATATGATGTGAAACAATTCAGATCTTGTTGTCTGATCGGACAATATTAGGTAAACAGTTCAACTTTTAAAAAATGCATTTTTGAAACAAGTCTGCAAAACTGTATCCAATAGTAATTTAAAAAAAACTCTTACCTTATTTCGGAGTGTTTATCTCATTTAGAGACTTGCATCTAACAAAATTCTAGACTAAAATGTTCAAATTTGATTAAAATCCTGCAAAGCATTGTTATTGTCTGTATGAACACATTGAATTATCAACTACGCAAGTGAGACCTCACAATCGAGTTTGGGCAAAAAGGGTTTGCTTTATGCTGACAAACGAGTCCCATGTTGTTCTAATTTAATAAAAACGCCTTGGGATTGGTCCATATTGGTCTCTAAAATATCATCCAAATACAGTTAAAGCATAAAGGCAAAACTTTCTTGGATAAAACGAACGGAGCAGCTCAGAGGCCTCCTTTATTCACCTAACCATCTAAAAATGGGGGGAAAAATAAATGAAGTTCCAGTTTTTTGCGGTTGCCTCATCGGTTCATCTTGTGTGCAGCTTTTTCGTGAAAAAACAAACTGTAAATATGATCACTTTGGACTTTTTATTTCATGCCTTTTTTTTCTGTTGTTGCTGTTTTTATATGAACGCTGTTGTGAATGTTATCGCCTCGTGTAACTTATTATCTGAGTCAAAGACAAACATTTAACGAGCATCAAGTTAAACTTCAAGTGCACTATAGTGAAAATCTGTATGTAACGATTGTTGTTACTGTAGGAGGAAGAAAGGACAACAAATAAATTAACACACTAACACTGGAAATGCTTTTTGTCCGTATTTTGTCACATAATCGAGCCTGATAATCGCTGTCAGTGTTTTAAACGTTTCCATCGTGACTTAGCATCAACGTTTGTGGTCCTAATGTTTTGCTCAGCTAAAGGCTACATCAGGCTAATTATTTGATTTTCCACGTGGCTAAAAGCCTAAAAGAAACCCGATTGGGTCGCCCTCACTGATCTACAAGGGAGTCCTTATAAAATATGACATCTGGATGTTATAATCTTACTTCAGAACAGCTTCGATCTTATGCTTCCTTACAGGAAATGCAGTCTTGAAAATGACTTACTCCTGGATACACTGTTTACTGCTCATGTCGTTTGAGTCAACAGCCCATTACAACAAAAATAATGCCTGGATTTTTCCTCTTTTTTCCCCTCCAGATCATATTTATCAAAGAGGGAGGAAATTTCACATTTCTGCTCTCATCAGCAGTAGCTGCTCCCCTCCAGCAGCCGCCTCGCAAGCGGCATATCAGTCCTCTTGGCTTTTGCTGGCTTCCCCAGCATAAGATGCCACAGGGGTGAGGCACAAAAACAGATTGATGACTAAAACATGTATATGTGTTTAGTAATGTGGAAAAGTTCAGAGTCATTCCTCATTTTTATATATTTTTGCTTTCAACCAGCCAGACGTTTTTCTTTCAGAAAGGCTTCTCGGAGATGTGTTTTTTTTTTTGTGCTCTGGCTCATTTCTCTTCTGCTTTTAGTTGAGTACCTCGCCATTTTCAGGAGACATTTTTTTTTTTATTATTTGCTAGTGCAGATGACTGTGATGGTTTCCGGGCGCCTTACAGTGTTTGCACAGGTTTGCTCGACAAAAAGTGGAGATCTTCGAATTATTTATTTAAAAGAAAGACGGCGTTGAAACGTTCCTGCTGTCATCCTTTCTGACATTTTATTTTCTTCTTGGTTTAATTCTTTAATTATCTTCTCTCTAATCTCCTAACTTCTTCTTTCCTTTCTTCCCTCTGTCTTTCTTCTGTCTTTTCCTTGTGTGATCCTTGTCTACCAAATTCATTTTGTGCACGTTTTTCTATTTATTTTACCTTCCTCCTGTCTTGCTGAAAACTCGGTTTCCTGTCCCCGTTCACAATAAATCATCCTGACAACAACATTGGTCGTCTCTCCTCCTCAGATTTGTAAGATGACCAACTTTCGGTAGCTTTAGCACAGACATCTGAACGATTGATGAATCTTTTCAAGCATACAGTCACTTTTTTTCAGACCCTGCAGTTCATATGCGGTTTGTACTTTGCAATCCCCCCATTTTGGCATTTCCCCTGTAAGCAGCGTTCAACGGTTCCTGCCCCGTGAAGCTGCGCCCCGCTTGCCCTTTCAGATCAAAGGCTTTGCTCCCTCTGCTCCTGTGTGTCGGCCCCTCTGACAAATTCCACGTGTCAATTCTGCAGAAATCGCCGCCGCTGACCTACACGGCCTCTCAGTGCTTCGCTGTTCACGTAAACTTCATTCGCGTTCATTCACACCAGCTTAGCTGCGAACAACAGTTGGCAGAACCCATTAGGTTTGTTTACTGCGGCTGAGACGTTTAGGAGTTTTCTTTCTTTCTTTCTTTCTTCATTTCGGGCGTGAATGAACGACGACGCCATCAAGTTGCCGTCAAGCTGGTGCCCACATAGGTCAGAGGTCACAAAGGACTTGTTTGAGAGTGATAGAAGCTTTACCTGAGCCGCACCTGTCATCTGAAGCATGAAGACGTCTTGGATGAATGTAGCTCTTCTAAATTCAAACCAGGCAAGTCCAGCTTTTTGATGCAACAGTTAATTGGAGTCGTCCTGGACTGAGTTAGTCATGTACTGAATTCAGTAGAGTAGTTTTGGAGCTCTCACGGATTATTATATAATTAAATTATATGTGTATTTTCCCCGTCATCTTCTACAGCTAAGAACGTAGAAAAAGTTACTCGGTACTTCAGTAGCATTTTTATCAAACACTTTTTAACGCTTGTGTAATACATTGGATGGCTGCCCTACTTTTTCCTTTTTCCTGAGTAAAACAAATGATGTTAGATACTCTACTCTGATAATGGATTTCACTTAATGAATAAAATTGTTGAAATAAATGAACTATATCATTCCAGTCTGTGAAACTTCTTTATAGACTTGGCTAAGTGGAAAAATGTAGTTTTCCTTGGCAGAGATTTAGCATCTCAGCCACACTCGGCTTGTTAGGTTAAAAACAGACATGATTTCAATAAGTCACTTAAATCCCGTTTCCTTCTTGCTCTGAGGCTCCGTTTGGATTTCAGTAAGCTGTCACCACCACATCTAAAAGTGTAAAGGCATTGAGCTGCTGTCTTGTGATTCATTATTTCTTTTTTTATTAATTTTTTTCTACCAGATCCACCTAACAAATTAGCCAATGACCACATTCTGGTAAAAAAATGGACTATCACTGATTAGTCGACAAAATCTTCCTGAAATCTTCTGCTAAAATTGAATTTTGAGCCTCGGTGCTCGAAGCAGTTCTGTGAGAAAGTTCTGCTTCGTTAAAATGTTGGTTTCAATAGTCGGAGAAATGAATCTTTGAAGAAGAAAAAAAGAAACGCGGATAAATTATACTTCCCGCTAAATCTCTCTCCACAATCCCTTCTGTTGGATCAAATGAATACTAATGATACTGTCTTATCTTGTTTTAATGACTTTTATAAACGCCTTTTATGCTTTCTCCTGATGACTTTGCCATTTCTTGCATGAGAAGAAAAAAAGGAAAAAAATCTTAACTTTATGAAGAATGAGAGGATAAAACAGTCTTAAAATAAACTAAAAATAGATAATTGTGAAATCAGGGTGATTTAAAATAAAAAACCTTTCAAAGATTTTCAGAAATACAAATCTGAAAAGTGTGGCGTGCATTTATTTTCAAAATTGAGTCAGTTCTTTCCAATACTGTAGCTTCACAGGATCGTGTCTTTGTGTGTGTCTGTACCAGTTTTTGTAGAATAGTTTTGGCACCGTGTGAACGCAAGTTTTCATGTCTTGCCACAGATTTAAATCATGAATACGTCCCAAGTGGTTGGACTTACCTGACGATATTGTTCTGTGGTCTTTTGATGCATACATCCGAGGACTTCGCATAATAATATTAAGATATTTCCTGGTGGATTATTATTGGTTTCACTAAGTTTTATTTAGGGGTAAAAGAGGCTGAATCAATCTACAAATAAACATGCGTCACTTTGTGTTCATTATAGCACATAAAATCTAATTAACAATACAGTTTGTGGCTGTAGTGTCACAGAAGGTGGAAGAGTTTGAGCGGTATTAAGGCTTTCTCGGTAAACCTTGTTTGATAAAGAGCTGTGTGACTAGCCTTCCCCCATGAGCACAGCTGTCAGTCAGTCACGTATCTTGACAGAGACGAGCACAACGAAAAGCCGTCTTAAGAGAGTTGGGGGACGGGGGGGGGGGGGGGGGTTGGAAAACAATTTGGGACGTCAGGCAAAACGAAAGTCTCATACACACTTGAGGACCTTTCAATCTCAGCGTCTCACTCTGTAAGAGCAGAAAATCGAAAAGTGTAACCGGGGAACGGAGCGGGCGGTTCAGACGAACCCATTCGGTCCTTTCATTAAGGCGGGGTTATTGAATTAGCCTCGTCACTAACAAACCTACAGGGGAACGAGAGCGGCTGCTTTCCCAAAGAAACCGAAGACAACTAATTGTGCTCTGGGAGTGGAACTGAGCAGGCTTCACGCCGTGTCTCTTTGATTGTGTCGATTCCGTCTTAATTAATAAATGAAGTCGTAAAGAAGCCCAATAAAAATTTATTTGGCTTCAAGAAACTGCATTTCACAGAGTTTCCAAGCAGCATCAAAGGGACGGTTCATACTCTTCTCAAACCCTGTGGTGATTATTTGAAGTCTTCTTCTTTTGGGGTAATTTTCCAACAGAGGCAGTGTTTTCTTATCTTTTTGACTGGCAAGGGGATAAAAGCAGCTAAGCCTGCTGTGTAAGTGTTAATGAATCTCCTCTGAGAACCTTGTCCCACCGCTTGCTGCTAATTTATTGCTCGACTAACTGTGCCTGGCTGGGAACAAATGTTTAGTGTGTTTGTAAACAAGAACGCGGCAGGAAGTCGTCCCCGGAAACGTCGTGGTCATGCGTTACAGCCAAAGGGGGAAAGACGCGGGAAACTTCACTCGGAGTGAAAGGTCCCCTGATGACCGGAGGAAGTTTCATAGATGTAGAAAATCTGGATCTGAATTTAAAAAAGGGGGTTAAGTGGAATTTTAATAAATTTGGAAAAGCAGGAGTGGGCGTACACAGTGGGTGTAGTTAACAACTTAAAAAAAAATTATAATTCAAACTCGGTGAGACTGGATGAAGTCTGGCTTTGACTAGGCCACCCTCACACATGAATGTAACAGAATCCAACCATTTTCATTTTTATTGAAGCGCTGGCTGTAGAGTTGATGACAAAGCATGATGCTTTGTCATCAACTCAATGGTTCTTTTTTTTCACTCTTCCATAAAATCCAGGTTTGTAGAGTGCATGACTTGTCGACTTCTCACCTGAGCTGGGAATACTTGCAGCTCCTCCACAGAAGGCAATTGGCTGTGTGGGATTTTATTAAGGGGTGTTGAATCAAAACGGGCATTACTTCACTTTTCAGATTTTTGTTTCAGGGGCAAAAAAATTTTTACATTTTACCTCTTCACAATTATGTACTGCTTTTTCTGGGTTTTTCGTACACAATCCCATGTAAAACAGAAAATTCTTTCTCGGCGGAAAAACAGACTAATTTAAATTGAA
>CAEGAF010106498.1:0-67920 GCA_903067075.1 Micropoecilia bifurca
TATATATACTGTATATAAAAACTGCTTTGGAGTTTCTGTGCCGATTAATTTTTTTTGCGAAGCGATAAAAGCTGTGTGGCTCTTGAATTGCTACAAAATAAAGCTGTATTTCTCTCAGCTCACTAGCTGCAATGTTGACACCTTGAGATGCCATGAGACCTAAATTCTGAATATTATGGCATGGAGTGCATCCCAGTTTTCCATTACTGGCACATAACCATTTATTTTAGCTTTTAATATTGATCTTGTGTCCAGACAGAGGGATAATCAGTAGCCTAGCATCATGACTTGAAGATCCTGCAGCTTCCACTTCTCTTCCTCACATGGCGCCTCCTCACCCTGACTCTCATACTGACAGGAGGAACCACAGAACTCTTTTAGGTTAAAGCTCATCTTCTGAAGGTGGGATATTTTTCCTCCAACAAGTTCCAGAGGAATCACCTCAAACCAGATGTTGGACTGGATTTTATTTCAATTTGTGAATGTTAGAGCCTCATTTTCAACAGTGGAGCTATAGAGGTTGAAAAAGGTTTTTATTTTGGAGAAAGTATCATCAACATCAATATTTCCACTAAATAAGAGACCAAAAAATTGTTTGATAAAGGAAAAGCCTCTCAGACTCTAACCTCAAAGTTAGATGCCCAAACATGTTTTTTATATTAGACAATTAATTTAATTTCACATAATTATCGCAGTAGAAGCCATTTGATTGTTAAATGCTAATGTTTGTTGTAAAAGACTTATACTCACAAAGAACAATTTAATTAGTCCAAGTTGGACTAACTTGGTCCAACTTAGTCCAAGTTGGACCAAGTTTAATTAGTCCAGCGTCTGTAGTTTCTGAATGTTCAGAAACTACAGACGCTGTGATGCGCCAAGACAAAGGTAAACAAAGGTAAAACAACTGAACAGGTGATCAACTCAAAACCACTCGCACCTTTTTATTCACCGCCTCTCTTTGTCATTAAGCACACACGTTGCCATGGCAACCACCTGCGTGCATCAGTTCAACCAGAGATTACATTAAAAACAATAGGATATTAGAAAAAAGTTACTTATTAACTGATTAAATTGTGTTTTAGATTGTTCTTTAAAAACTAATCAGTCACAGCTGCACAGTGAATCCACTGACTTTTTACAGCAGACAGCCACAGCCATCTTTTAGGGGTACACAGCACCCGACCGTACCCCCTACTTTCACCCCTGGTTCTCACATGAACTGTCACTCACTGGATATTTTCTCTTTTTCACACCATTTTATGTAAACCTGAGAAATCGTTGTATGAGAATCCCAGCAGATCAGCAGTTCCTGAAGTATTAAAACCAGCTAGCACATTCCTACATGCTATGTTCAGACTCATTTAAAAATAAACCATTTTATTCCCCATTGTGATGCTAGGCTTAACTTGTTTCCATGTAATTGGCTGACTTCATATCTTTGTAAATTATTGCTATGACTCAATGCATTGTGCAGCTTTAAAAATAAATGATATAGTTTTACCAGCAGTGGTACTACTGCTTGCAATTATGTTTTTAAAAGCAGGCAGTTTTAATATGTTTATTTAATGTTATTCTGCAATTCTGTCAATATCCGTGGTACTTTTGCTTGAGGTTATCATATCAACAGACTTTCATACCAGCCTGAGTCTGAATGTGACAAATATTCTTTAAATCCAAGAGGAAAAGCAGAGGAAGTATCAGACCCAGCAGTAGATATGGTGAATCTTTTTCTGCTATAGCTACGTCACCACACCCACATTAAAACTAATGAAACACTGCCAAGAAGACACAAAGGGAAACAAACAGAAATGACAACATTTAGTGAACGAATGGATGAGGAGGAATACAGTATGTCAAACTGACAGTCAAAATATCACTAACCAGTGAAGGTAAAAACCAAAAGTCTCAGAAATGTTGAAAATTTGATTTCACACTCTTGAGCAGCCCACCTGAAGTTTGCAGGAGAAGCAAGTAGCCGACCGTAACTCAAGGAGCAGAAACTAAACACACCCAACAAAGGCATCTGTCTTGAATACAGAACAGCAGCAGTGTGAAAGTTTTTGGAGACATTCTGCATCGCAGCAGCCAAGCATGAAAGGGGATGGCTGACAGACAAATTATCTCTCTGTTTCCATAGCGATCTATGAATGGCCTATGTGACAACCAGATGCCTGGAAAGACAAGACATTCCCATAAAAAGCCAGCGCTCTGTAGCAACCCTGTTATTACTGCTATCATTCAATTGGACTTGATTTGCATAATTAAAATCTGTTATTGCCTGGCTCTGGAAGGTATTGCAAGACCCTGTTTTTACCAACTAGACCCCCCACCATGACACAGAATGAGCAGGCCCTTACAAGAGGAATATAGCCCCTGCGTGTCTAATAAATAGAAAGATAATCTATTTAATTGACCTTAATAGGGCTCGTTTTCCTTCAGACTGGTCATATATTTTGTGCTGCCCCAGGCCAAAATCACTGATGAGGTGAGTCAGAGCTTGGACCTCACTCTGTTACCTAGATGAAAGACTCTGACAGCGCACAACCCAGCAGGTGCTGACTAAGACACACTGAAAGAGGATGGAGAAGATTTTTTTCTTTTTTTCATGAAAACCTGTTGTGATTCCACAGTAATCAGTATAACTGATATGGTGCTCACACCTCAAATAGCAGTTAATCTTCTGTGGAAACATCCATTGCGATATTTTCAAATGATCAGTTCTAATCAGATAGAGTGCAATACACGATGACACACACATATGAGGAAGACTGCTGACATGACAATTGTACAGCAGAATCATTGACTCCCTCTGCAATGAGGGTAAGTCACAAAGAGGCATTGCTTAAGAAGTTAGCAGTTCATAGGGTGCTGTATCCAAGAATTTTAATGGACAGATGAGGGGAAGAAAAACGTTTAGCAAAAAAGGGACAACAGGTAGCACAGATAATAACAGCCTTGCAATGATTCCTTTAAAAATTATAAAGGAAGAGTGGAGAGGCACAAAATGGAAGTTTTTGGAGATCCTGCATCAAGGTTCCCCCCTAAACAATGATTTGGGAAACAACGACAACTGCTGCGAATAGTTTGAGTTGGCCTGACCTAAAACCTGTGGAGCATTTATAGGGTAGGGAATCGTTTTTGTGAGGAACTTGGCAGGACAGTTGGCAGGCGTAGGAAGACCAGCAACCGATCAAAGCTCTTCAGAGAAGTGCTTAAAACGCATCACAAGCACCACTTGTTCAAACATCGTTACTACACCAAGTTAAATCAATGAAAGCAGTTCCACTGTTTGCAGGGATACTGGATAAATAATTCAGTTTTGTAGTTAAAGTGTCATCCTTCAAGAGAACTACTAAAGTAACCTCTCATCACCTCAGCTGAGGTGGGGGTATTGAGTGGGCCAACTTTTTTGTTGTAAAATTCCTTTTTCAATGGTCTTAACCTAAATTTAAGGTTTTTAAGCTATAATCATCCCAAATTACAGCTTGGAAAATATCCCATTGTCAACAATGAAGTTGTGAACAATGTGAGTCTCATTTTCTGATTTGAATTACTAAACTAAATAAGGACCTCAGTACAATTTTAAGTAAAATTGCATTCGTTGAGATTTGTCTGTGAATGCAAAGGTATGAAACAGGATAATGATAAAGAATCTTTTTAAAAAAAGATATTTTCTGACCCTTTAGCAGCATTTGGAGTAAACATGAACACGGAGAGGATGCAAACTCAAGACAGAAAGGCTTCAGCTGGGATTTACACCTTTTTGCTGTGAACCAACAACAACTGGCTTCACCGACAAAAACAAAACAATAAATAATTTAACAAAGTCTAACTTTTGTCTGTAGAGTAGTTGAAAAACAAGAAGCAAAGAAAAATTGACTGGGAGCCTTACCTCAACTAGGTGTGGAGTGGGATTGAATCCACACATGTTGCACACCTGGGAGTGGCACTGTGTGCAGGTGTTGTAGTTGGGTTCCTCAGTGGCGTTGCCGATATTAAGGTTAGTCTTGCAGAGGGGACAGGAGGCTCTGGGTTTAGAGGACTCAGGGGGAGGATGCCGTTGTTGCTGCTGTGGTGGGGGTTGTGGCCCTTGTTGTGCAGGCGGCCCCGGAGATTTACCTGCTCCGGGTCCTGGACCAGGAGACCCCCCCGGTTTGGGAGCCGGTTTTGGGGGCTGCTGTTGTTGCTGGGGTTGAGTGGTCTCAGATATGAGCGTGCTGGCCTGGTTTAGAAGGGAAGCGCCGAAGCCAAACAACTTTCCAAATGTCTGCTCTGGGGGAGGGGGCTGTCGTGATGGGGAGCTTCCAGCACTGCGAGTCTGATCCTGGCGGGGTTGCTGGGGATGGTGGGCAGGCGAGCCTCGAGAGAGATCTGGCTGGGATGGGGCCTTGGCCATTCCAGGGAGAGGGACCGCCCCTGGAGGCAGTTTGGGTTGTTGATGACTGGGGCCACCTGCGGCAGGCTGTTTGGTAGGGCCAGGTGCTGGATGTGGCTGAGCCGTAGGCTGTTTCTGAGGAGTGGGTTGAGGTTGAAGTTGAGGTTGAGGTTGAGGCTGAGGCTGAGGTTGAGTATGAGGCTGAGATTGAGGCGCGGGCTGATTGGTAGCTTCAGGTTTGGGCTCAGGTTGGGTTGGATGAGAAGGAGAGTGAATCTGCTGCTGACTCTTGGAACGTGGTGTGGTCATGTCCATCCCCAGCGCTCTCTGCATCTGACAGTTCAAACATAGCCATTCTTGTACCTGAAAGAGAAATAAATTCAACATTAAGCCACAAAGCTCTCCAATAATTCACAGCTTCTGTTTGCTTCTGCAATTTCAATATCACACAAGACATAAACCATATTATCTTATATCTGCTAGCACAAAATCAAATCCATATGAAAACATAAACAACTTTTCACTTTGGAATTTCTCTTCTTTACGTATACTTGTATACATCTGTATGTATACAAGTATTGCTCTATTAGTCACATAATGTAGAATTTTGAGAAATAGGGCAATACATTTGAATGAACTTTATAGTGCAAAATGGAAAAACGTTTGATTTGAGGACTCTGCGTTCAAGTATAAGTTCAGCACTCAAGTGAAGTGCAAGAAAATCAGCAACTATACAGTAGTATACCTTCTGCTCATAACTTTCAAGTTTTCCCCCATGAAATAAATATGAATCTTTGAACATCAGCAAAAATACCTCAAACAGCAGGTTTTCTGAAGTGTTAAATTAGTCCTCTCGCTGTAAGAAGTATTAGGAAAGCTAAACTAACGGCAATACTGCAGAAAACTAAAAATGCAGGAGATGATGAGAACAAAAGAACAAGACTTTCTTAAACAGATACAGTAAATTATCCTCAGTGCTGATTTAATGCTACCCATACTTTCCCTTGGGTATTAAGCAAACACCCCACTTTCTCCTTGCTGTCCAAAAATATCCAAGAAAGTTAAATTATAAAGTAAACTACAGTCAATGTGTGGATTTTCTTTGCTGTAATGCCGTATGCACGTTTAATAGTTTGCCTGACTGACTGCATGTTTACCACTCATCCAGTGCAGCTGTAAACAAACCCTTCAGTCTAAATGAATAGGGGGAAATTTGTATGTGGAAAATGATTGAAGTGATTCATAATTGGGAATGATGTGAAATGTCTCATTGAGGAGGGATTTAAGCATCGATAAAGCTCAGCACCACCATTAATTGGTAAACACTGTTTACCCATTTACAAAAGCATGGCAAATAAATGTGACAGATGGTGACAACTTTAGACATCTTTAATAATCCAAAACTGACCCTCGTTATACGATTCCCCCAAATGTATTATTTGCACCTCTTGCCATTCTTCTTATTTTCCACATTTTTATTAAAATCCTCGTAACAATCTAATCTACTTTTTTGGAACCACAATCATTTCTACTTTGTTTCAGACTTTTTTGCTTTTTCTGCTGCCTTTTTTCTTTTTTTTTCTTTTTGCACCATTGAGGTGTATGCTGAAGAAAAGGCCACGGAGAGGTGTTAGTGATGGCACATGGCCATAAGAGGTAATTGGCATCCTGGTGCTTTGACAGCTGCCACACTATTGTAGCTGTTGTGGATTCATGGTCATTGCATAATGCCTTTATGCATTATAAATGCAGTCAGTGAAAGGCTGTGAGAGAGCAGGGGATCCCTTAGAGATATTGGGTATAAGAGTGATGCTATAAGCCTGTTCGCTTTTTCTTAAATAGTATTAGGTCAAAATGCCTCTTCATTTATAGATTAAAGTTTAATGTTTGCTCTAAAAAAGCAGCGATTAAATGTTAGTAACCTGCAAGTCCCAATTACAAAAGTGTTAAAAACTGGGAGATCATGGGCAGCAATGAATCAAGCAAAGGTAAAAACAGTAGAAGAAGAAGAATAGAAATGTGATTCTGCATTCAATGCATTCAAGGTATAAAGTGGTTGTCAAAACCAGCAAAATCAATAGTACACAAGAAATGAACTCAAAGCTATACACACACACACACACACACACATACATATATATATATACTTTTTTTAAAATGACAACTGCAGCCAAATTGTTCTGGATTTTAATTGTGACCTGGGAACTTTCTAGGAGTCTGAAAGAGTTTTTCCCATGTAAAAATACCTTCTCTCTGGAGATGGAGTGGCAGACAATAACCAGTCAGAGTTTTAGTCCCAGTGAGGAGTGGGGGATGGTCATATGACCCTCCTCTCATTCCCTACTTTTGTAGTTTTGATCTTTTCATCCTAAAACCTCTGAGATGTTTCATACCCATACATCCAGTGATACAACATTTTTATCTATAGAAAACTAGAGTGCAGAACCTTTAAAAATCCCACCTTTTTGTATCTATGTTAGAGTTGATGGTACACTTAAAAGTCACCTTTTTGGACTCTTGTTTGCCTCTACATTCAGGGCTACCTACTTGTCAATCAGTGTAAGTTCACAAACCCATTCTTCAAACATTCTTCGAATGGGAGGCACTAAGTCTGAAAGGCTAAACACCTGACAAATATCTTGTCAGTCCTAGAATAAGATCCTTCCAGGTAAAAAAATATTTGTAGCATCAATAAATAATATAACCAAAGAGCTGAATGAGGGATGAAGAGGACAGGAGCATGTTGCAGGAGTGTAGCCAATATAAGTTTAGAAATCATGTAACGTAGCCACATTAGTTACAATATCTTACATTAAAATATGTTGTATTATTTATTTGTCATGTACATATTTATAAATGCTTGTTTCCACCTGATACCTCAAAACTCTTTGAAGGGTTCATGGTTAAATAAAAGCTAAATTTCCCATTTGTTTTCATTCTAAAAGCTGATCCAATACATTTAGGGACAAAAGTACTGAATGAGGTTTTAACTCATGCATGAAAGAGTTAAAGTAATTTTCTAAATCTACCCATGCCTACTGTAAGGATTATCAGCAGGCAGTCGCTCAGAGTTATTTTGTGTTGATTGGGGGTCATCATCTGTCACACTGTACAAGTCAGTCGGCCTAAACTTGAATCAGAATTAGTATTAATAGAAATATTAAGCAATATAGTGACTTCCAAAGAAAACACATGCACAATTAAGTTAAATAATAAGCAACATTGTGATACTGTTATAATTAACTTCTTAATCAATCAAAAATACTTAAAAGATAAATTCAAATGCAATGTAGGAAGGAAGGGATGAAATAGGGTGACACAGTAGTGAAGAGATGATCCACCTCTCATGCACAGAATTGTTACATTTCTTTTATAGTACAGAATTAAAAACAACATTTTATTTTCAAAAAATAAAATGCATGTTTTTTTTGTTTTGTAATCAACATAGATAGGACTTAAACATGCAATTTAATATGTGCCCTATTACATTAAATTCCAATGTATGATAATGACTTCATACCACATCAACATTTGCCAATTACTAGACCTCTTGTCCTACCCTCTAAGCTTATTTGGCTCTCTGTGTAAATAGCTGCTGAAGAAAGCTGATAATTGTACAATAAACTTAATATTGTACATTATCATAATACAATTACAGATCAAAATAATTATTATAACCTTGCAGGCATATTATCACTTCTCAGCTTAGCTACAACAGCATGAGTCACTGGACCTTTTGAATTCTTGAATTGTTGCACAGAGCAGGGAACAAACTATCCGCCGTGCTGGGATCTTGCATGATAACATCTAATTTACACTGTAGCATAATAATCAGATTGCACACCTATTTCTTTTCACTTTGTTATTCTTTCCTAACTGCTCAATGTTTGGATCAATGTGAGAAAAAAAGACAATGAGTCACTGGTATCAAAGTCGGATGGCTCAGCTTTTAGGGCATCAAAAGCTGAGCCATGAATTAAATGATGGAATTAAATGATGAAAGCTCATTGATGTATGTTTTAAACAAAATGGGTGACATGACCCAATTTCTAGTTTTCAAAATGGAAAGCAGCGCTATTAAATCTATAATAATATGATTACTCAATTATTACAAACACAAAAAAGTCTGAAATTAATTGATTGTTGCATTGATTTAGATGCAGAGAAACAAACAAACATAAATCAAAAGAAGCTGAAGTTACATTTCTTGTTTGTAGACAATGATGGTCAGTAAAGTCAATTCTGATATTAGTTCTTCTTCTCCTGTTTATAGAGTAACGATGCAAGCAAGCCAACAGTAGCTGGTTAATTAGCTGAAACATGGGATCGTGTAGCTAGCCTGCTGTCTGCTGCTTACCAGAACTTATGCTCCAGCATATTAGTGTGCAATCGCATTCAAACAGTAATTGGTGTGGTTCATTTTATGTCCACACAACGATGCAACAAATAACATATCTTCTATTCAGAACAAACCAGTGTGTTCAGCATAAGGAAACACAGTCTTTGGGTTTTGGCCTTCTTCGCAATGTTCTGATATTCAATATTGAAGCTGATAAAATTCTAATTACAGGAACTGTGTGTGAACAAGCTCAGTCAATCAGAAAGTAAACAAGTAAAACATTATGCATTTTCAAGACAAATTTCACAAAATGCTTTAACAGACAAAATAAAAACCCAAAAGCAGATTTAAAAGCACACATTTTTAGCTGACGTTCAAAGGAAGCCACTGAGTTCACTTTTCTCGTTGACAAAGGAAGAGAAGAAAATCATGTTTCCTTCAGTTTTCCGTTTTTTATTGGGGATTTTAAGCAGCCTTTGATCACAGGACCTCAAGGATCCAGAAGTCCACTGATGTGAACTGGTGACTGTCCATGCAGAGCTCTCCAAGTCAAAACCAGAATCTGGAATAGCACTCAAAAACTTAGCAAGCACCAGTGTAGCTGCATTAGAGGAGTAAGGGGGAGATGCAGGCACACACTGATCAGATTTCTCATATATTAAGAGATGTTCAGCAATGGGTAGTGAGAACTGAATATTGCCAATACTGCTCTGACACACATCATCGACTTGTGTTGTCAGAGTCCAAGTATAACTCTTCAAGAAAATGATATTTATTGATTGCAGCAACTGCTTTAGCTGGGACAATGTGACCTGAAGCACAGCAAGAATCATCTGAGAATGTATAGAGCACAACATCTTGACTTAGCTTCCAAAATATAAATACAATAAGGGGATTGTGGAAGATTCTGGAAAATGGCATCTGATCAATGCACATTCCAGCTCAACAAAACTTAGAACTTGAAGGATGAATGATGACTTGGTGCCAGACATTATGGAAAAAGCTGAGTTGAGTCCTCGTCTTTAGAGGTCAGCACAGTTTTAGGAGCCAGAGGAGGAACTGCGCTGTAGTGTGCTGTTGCTACAATGTCACAGCTTTTTAGTGTATGTGGGCATCAAATACACCCACATACATGTACATGTACAAATGTGAGGCCAATTTGTTCCAATTGCTGTTCTTTAAACCCTCACACCCACATGCTGTCACTGTCTGATGTCCACACACCCTCTGTCCAGAGACTGCAGCTGAAAACTATAAAGGGCAGGGAAAATTAGAGAAAACAAGCCAGAACAACAAACTCACATTTCCAGTGAGTCTTATTGGTTACTTTTGTGCCGCAGTATTTCACTTAGTGTTTTGTATTTGTTGTACTTTGCAAAATGAGTTGTACTTGTTTAAGTTTCTCACATCACAATGACAATTATTACTGTATTTTGTAGAGATTTGTGTGACATAATCACACAGATCAGAGTATTATTGAGAAATACCTGGTAGTCAACAATTTACTTCATATGAAACATATGGAAAGTGTAGTAAGTAAGCATTCGCATGCAGTTCACTCCAACGTGAAACTCCTATAAACAAAATGCAGTTCTACCAAAGTCACTTAGAAGTAATGCAATTAGTAAGCAGAGTTCAAATATGTGGAATTTAATCTCAATATAAATACAGAGGTTCTTTAAGGATTTCAGAGGTTTGTTAGAGAACATTAAGGAACAAAGAGTATCAAGGACAGAGTTGCAGAGACATTTAAAGTGGGTTAAAAACAACATCTTACTCTCAGAGTATTCAACACCATCTTTCCATACAAAACCAAAGATACAAAAACATGGCTGCCCAACTGAAGCAACTGCTAACTCTAGTAGAAGAGGCAAAGCTTTGAAATCTGAAATAATAGATATATTTAAAACTATTAACGTGAGATGTGAATACTTTTGCAAGGCGCTGTAAATCTAGCCAAACAAGAGTTTTCAAACTATAGTGACAGCATTGAAGGCTTCAGCACCTGCTCCACCTGCTATATGGTAAATATTATTAAGCTCTCAGTCAATCATTAGGTCAGTCCGTCATTCAGTAACTTAGACAGAGCGTGTCACAGGCTCAACAGGATCTTAGCCTGGCCTCCTGCCAGCCTGTACAATAAAGAGTGATGACGCCCACATGGTTGTCACTGTAAGTCAGACAACCAGAGATGGCAAATGTCAAAGTAATGTGGATGGTGGACAAATCAGGGTGACTCCTAACTAACGCCACATTTCATCCAGTCGCTGATTCAATTAAAATTTAATTTATAATGTCTCTGTCCTTTATATCGTTTTCCAATCCTCTTTCTTTCCAAATTACAGTTTGGATAATCATATAAAGCTCAACAGGAAAAACACAAGCCGGAAAAACAAAAAGAGCAGCTGCAGGGAGGGCAAGGAGCTATTTATCAATTTCTTCATGTCTCTGTTTGCCTCCGCCTCATATCTCCATCTCATTCCTCTCTCCATCCCCTTGTTATGAGGCAGTCATGTGAATCTTTATGAAATCTGATCTGTATCAGCAGAAAACAAGCACACTGCACACTCCATCTCCTGTTCTGCTCCTCTATCAGCTCACTGAAACACCAATCATGCGCTCCTTTTGATGCCTTTATTTCTTCTTATCGGATTTTTGTTCTATCTAGCTCCCCTTCCTCTAGCTTCAATTTTTGAGCTTATAATCATATTCAGCTTTTTTTTTTACCAGCTCTCATTCAAACACAGACTCCATTCAAACTCTAGCTTAGTAGACAAGATTGTTCTCTGGAGAGTGCAATGTTGATGCATGTCAAAGGTTATGAGTCAGGACATGGAGGTCGTCTTCAGCCAGAAAGATGGTGGAGTGAGGAACTCGCTGCTAGAACAGGGGACCTACTAACAGTTGATTATTAAATAATAAAAACAAAAACATTATTGGCAATATGTGCAGGTATTTACAATATATATTAAGTCTGACCTTGAATATTATTTTTTTTTTAAATATTTTAATGATTTAGTCTGTTACATCTCTAAATAGTGAAATAAGAAGAAAGAATATATTTAGTCTTACCTATATTTATATATTTATTCTAGCAAACACAGTATATATAAATATTTATATTTTTTAATAAATAAAAATATTTATCACATGAATGAGAAATAAAATGCCTCAAATCCTAAATCAACGTTGTCCAGTTTCTATTTTTCAGGTTTACCACAGTTTTAAAGAAAATATTTAAAAGCTACTGCACATCTACATGCATTTTAAATGGCATGGCAAGAATACTGTGGGTTTTCTCTGGTCACGAGCAGACAGACATGGTCAAAAGTCAAGTCTTAGCTCACAAGTCCCTCAACTCGGTACTGACCCTGTGTGTACTTTTTCAAGGTTTTTTTTATTGCGTAGTTTTGGAAATAGAAGATCTAATTTGAGAATCTGATCTTCTGTCTGACTGACTGTGACTTTTTCCTCGATCCTCTTGAGCATCGCGATAAGGTCGCAGGAATGTTAAAAGGAGGGATACAACTGAAATGCACATTCACTGCACTAAAATATAAACAGTTAAGTTAAAAAGACAGTAAAAATTGGTTAACTCCAATTAATTTCACATTTCTGAATGAATGAATCACTTAGTGTTTTTATTTTTGAAAAAGCATCATCGCATTAGAAAATAACACGTCGGAGGAAAATTAAGATATTATTTTGTTCTGAATCGATGAGAGTAATCCATGTGATCATCATTATGATGACACAGCAAATGTTGAAAGGTTTCATGTTGAGTCAATAATAGCATGACCTGCAATGGCTCTGGTTATTAAACCAAATGCAGGAGGAAAAGTAATATCAGTCAGAGATGTGTCTGTGCCTCACTCACTGTAAACACACATCCGGTAGCATCATTAAACACAGACGAACCTGGAAGCTGCCATTAAGTCTTTTTACTGCCACATGCTGTCAGAGAACATTACAGATATAAAGTGACTGGACAACCTGTCATTTCTACATAATGGTAACTCAGAAGTACAACATTAGTCATTTACTCAAATGATCTACACGGACCAAGTCACATTTACCCCTAATTACACGGGATAAAGATTGTTCATGAGTTAAAACCTAAAGTTTCAGTTGAGTCGTGAGTGTTTAGAGGCAGAGCTGACATATAGATGAAGGCAACTGATACTCGAGTCAGCCGTCTGGGATTCGACTCTCAAATCTCAAACCTTTCGTGCATGTTGTCCCTCCTTCTTTCACTACCTGTGAAATGAAGATCAGTAGAACTCAAAAAACCTTGACAACAGAGTGTTTACAGCGCGAATCTGATGTCTGAACACTTTGAGCCCGTCCTAAGTTTCAGACTGTGATCGCTATCTCAGTGTGGAAGACAAATAGAAACTCCTTTTTCCCATTTGGTTCCAGCAAACTGTCAGTCAGCTGTGAAGAACAGGAAGTTACCTCATTATATTAAATCACTTATATCTCACCATTTGCAACACTGATGTTTTGCTCAAATTTGTGGCTCCATCAGAACCTCATTTGAGCCTATGGCTATTTTAGATTCACAGCCATACAATGTTCTCTAAGATGAAGTTACTTCCCCATCTGCTATCATTCATGTATTTGCTGACTGATGTTAAATGTGATGCAGTACATTCCCTAAAAAAACATTCCAATCGTCAAACTGCGTTTGATCACGATGAAGGAAGAAACTCTGCCTAGATATCAAGGTGGGGTATCTCCCTGAAGTACATATGGCAGCTCAGCTGACTGCAGTTTCATAATCAGGATGATTGAGATGCAGTGGTTTAATAATTCTTTTCAAATTGGGCCAAAGACATTGAAATTCCTTTCACTGCTTCTCTCTCGGTCTATTTCTCTCACTCCCTCCTTTTCTTTCTCTCTGAGCTTGTGTGTCTCTGCTCGATTCCAACCCGGCCAGGACTACAAACAACTACTCAATAAATGCTGTGGCTTTACTCCTGAATGTGGCCGAAGCAGCTAATGGAGTCCATTTAAACAAACTGAGATGAGTGAGAATGTTTTAGTGGATGTGTGGAAACGGTTGATGAATTTCTTTTCACTCTGCTTATTGAGAGCCTCTCACCAGGTGAGCTGATGCAGTGTTAGCCGCAGCAGGGAGCCAAATTGTTAATAGGATGCGGGAAAGTAGTGCGTACTGACTAACATTTAATCCTGAAACACGCTGCAGAATCTCACAGTTAAAACATGTGCATTCAATGGTTTTTGCTATGATCTCTTATGCTTGTGCAGCTTTTATAATCCTGGTTTGTTGAGTTCATGGCACAAAAATCTGGGTGTTATTTAATGTAATAATGATTATTTACATCAAACCTGGAAAGCTGTAAGAGATTGAATAAATACTTTTTTCCACCTTAATTTTAGGAACGTGTTATTGTGGAATTGCAAATAGGCTCACTTGTGAAATAAATCTACTTGTGATGAAATTATACACCTCAAAAAGTAACAAAAGTAGTAACCAAACATGTTCACATATTAGTAAATGAGTAATCAAATTATATGCCCTTTTTAGCAGTAATAAAAGGAGCTTTTCAAGCAAAATCAATCTAATAAGTTATTTTCCTCCATGTGCTGATGAAATCTGCTGTTTTAGGTTGTTCCTTATTGTAGAGAAAAGCTAAAGTGATAATAACAAGCTGGGACTTTAAATGCAGTGAGCTATGGAGTAATAATTAAATCAGTGTCCCAGATTTAGTCTCTGGCAGCTCTTATTGCAAAATATTTTGGTGTATGCAAATATCAGCTTGTGTGTGCCTCGGCTGAATTCTTGACCCAGTTCCCACCATTTGTCAACTTAAAATTCCAGTTAATAACTGCACCCAGAACCGTTGTGCTGAAAAGCATCATGAAATGATTAGATAGGAATATTTCAGATAAAAAGGAAAATACAGCCTGATACTATGTGAGACTGCAATACAAGCAAATATTTACAAGTTTTCCCAACAGAAAGCACATCGTTAACATGCACTGGGGAAAATGATGGAGTTTTACAAATAAATGGCTTTTAAGACACTTTGGTTCAGCCTCTGTCCACACTCTCTGTGAAACATGATTTTTCTGGATGTGTAGGTTTCCTTATATACAGCAGAAACAGATTTAGACAGGCATTAGAAAAATATCAGTTCAGTTTTTCCTGATCGGGTCCTACAGCAGCGCTCAAAAGTGTAGGAGTCTATCAACATGCCACATTTTGACTTATCAATATTTGCTCACTCCAGCTACTGAAAGCTTTCCAAAACATTTGATTGCTGGGAGATTTCTTATCTACAGCCTTCTTCAAATAAACCCACTGATTTTCCATCAGATTTAGTTAGGGCTGAAAAAAGGAACTAGTTTAATCATGAGCAAGTGATTGTTGAAATATTCATCAACTAATTTAGCAATTAATTAATTGTTAACTCTGTAATACAGATTCAAAAAAGTGAAATTTGCTGAAAGAGCAACTTACTGAAGTAATTAAGCCAAAACTGTACAAAATATTTACATATTTTTTACATTTAAGATAAAAAAAAAACCTTTGACTGTAAATATGTTCTACCAATAACACCTCAAGTGACATAACTTTAGCTTCACCCAGTTCAAATTCTATAAAATCTCTCCAATTAAGCACCTTTTGCTCATTTAATAAAAAAAATCAACAGATAAGCCCTTGACTGATGTGAAGTAAGGCAGAAAGTGCTGAGCTTTTCACATGTTAATGTTTGATGAATTTTCTTAACTGCAGATGCGTCCTTTGCCACCAAGGGAGAGGTGTGTTATTGCACTTTTATTTGTATTCTCTCTTTTTTTAAAGCAATCAAATTATTTGTTTATTTACTTACACTTGAAACATCGTATAAAAAGGCTCAAGTGGTTAAATAAAAAACTGTGTTAATACTTTTTATCTGATTAGTCAATAAATCATCAGAATAATTTATAAACTAACTTATTACTGAAATAATTGTTAGTTGTTAGATTTAGTTCAGAAATCTTAGTTTACCTGTTCAAAACTTTATTTTGTATCTGGTGAGGAGATATAATTTTTAGATTTGGAAAAATTCTTGGACTCGCTGTGCAGGAGGAAAATAAAATGTACCTTCATCATCCTGGACAGGTTCTGGTTTCAGATAAAAACTGACTGACCATCGCTTCAGTCACCTCTAAAAACAATACTACTTTCATTTTTTGTTTCTTTTTTTTTCACAACAATGACAGAAATATTGTTGTGTTTCTGTCAAACATACATTTTGGAATTGTAACGCAATATTGTCATTTTTTCAGATCATAACACAAAATAACACATCCTACAAAGTTTTGGTGGATTTTAGCAAGAAAGGAGTTTTATTTATTTATCTTATCTTTCATGTAGTCTTGATCCTTCATGCAGACATATGGAAAAGACAACCAGTTCTTGGCAGAAATCCTTTTTTTCCTGGCAGAAAATCTTGCAGCTCCTTCAGTGTTGCTACTGGCCTCTTGGCAGCCTCCTTGACCAGCTTCCATATTGTCTTTTCATTAATTTTAGAGAAGCATCCTGTGTCACTGCTGTCACATTTTTTTCTCCACTTATTCAGGCCCATTGTATATTAAATTCTGTGAACTTATGTTATATTTTTCCTGACTGGTAGCTTTGTTCTTTCATCTGCAAAATACAACTTTAATGGCCAAAAACATTTGTCTAGAACCAGTGGCGCAACTACACATTATTCAGGTGGATGTGAAAACATAAATCGGCGCCCCCTCCAGGGAAGGAACGTCAGGGGGAAGGAGCGGCTAGCCACTGTCTAGAACATCTGAACTTATTATACGTTTATCAAGTTCTCTGTGTTTGAAGAAAGATGTCAAGTCAAATAGATTAAATACCAAAATTGTATCAAAAATGTTCCAAGTCGAAATTTATATCAAGGGTGTGTGAACACTTCCACGATCAAAGTATTGTACATTTTATATTTTTGTTTCCATCTGTATTCCTAACAGCCCTCATCTGCCTATGATCCCTGAGTAGCAACAGAAATGTCTTCCAGGAGTTTAGCATGTTTCAAATTTTCCACCCCTAAAACATTTATTTGCTTTCCAGCTAGATACTTGGGAAAAAGTTTCAAGAACCACTATACTTTAACACACATTAACCAAAGAAGATGGGAGAAAAAAAATCTAATGAGCTTTCATAAATGTTTTCATCAACCAGTTATTTGTGCTTATATGCAAACAACAAATAAATAAATAGGCCACGAACAGCAACAAACTGCAAGTAACAGACAAACCGAGAAGCTCCCAGTACGATTCATACATGACTCTTTTGAAAAGTTTAGAAGTAATCACAAGTTGAAGTTGCAACCAAGATCAATACCATACCCAGGACGCTTACTGCCTATAAAGTTTACTTCAAGTGCCCTTACAAAAAATATAACCGAGTGTTTATTCATGACACTGTGGACAACTTGCTCTCCCAAGTTAATGCTGCTGTGGAAGCTTGAGAAAATCAATTTTGAGCCTCAGGATTACAACCTCGGCAGAATTGAAATCAGTTAAAACAGCCTGGGGAAACTTACTACATACTGTATGTCCTTATGTCACAGTTTTGGCATTAGGTCTAGAATTAAAAAAAATGTTAAAAAAATGTTTTTAGAAGACTGCCTATGACTAATTTCCAGAAATTGAAGTTACTTGTGAAATAAACCACCAGAGAAATTACATTCACAACTTAAAATGGATGTTTCTGCTGTGCATTTGCCACAGGCTGCAGTCAAAGGCAATAATCAAAAATTAGAAAAGAAAAAGAAATTTGTAAAACTTTCGCTGACGCTGGTCTTTGCACCAACTGGACCAACTGTGCCTCAGCAGATAGAATAGTAGCCACACAGTTGGAAAGTTATGGGTTGAACCTCAAACTGGCTACTGATCTGTGCATCAGCATATGATTGTGAGTGTTACTGAGTGTCTCTGGTATAAAATGTTTGAAGTGGTCATTAGTGGTCATTATGTCACCCTAAATGACAGAAAATTGGTAGGAACAACCCATGAGCACCAAGGATCAAGCCTGAACAACAGTGTTACTGTTCACTATGAAGTGAGTTAAGAAAAGGAAAAAAAACAATGAGAAGATGTCAAGAAAAAGGTCCTTGCTCTAAAATGGACTAAAATCAGCAGCTGTTTAAATGGACAAAGCTAAGACTGAGTTGTTTCACTACAGACAAAATTATGTTTGGATGAATCAAAATGAAGCTTTAAGACCTAAAGACGTTTTAATACCTACGTAAGATGGTGTTAGCATGATAATGAGGGCTTGCTTTGCTGTCAGTTACTGTTGCATTACATAAAGCAGGTGGAATCATTTACATGGAGTTAGTCGTCCAAGTTAAGTATGATGTTAAATCAACAGCTGGAAAATAATCCCAAACCTACATCAAAACTGGTTTTAGAATGGTTTTAACTAGCTAATATTTAGCCTCTTGACTGTCGAAGAAGCTAAATGTTAGGCCTGTATTTTGAAATCCTACAGGCCTATTTCAAAATAGGCCTGTAGGATTTCAAAATATTTCAAAATAGGCTTGTGGGATTTATATTTAATTTACTATAATGCTTAAATAAAATAAAAAAAACTATTTTACTAGGTTTCTCCTTGCCTATATATTAAGAGTCAGGAAACCCCTTATCCCAAGCACAAAAATGACTTAGTCGCTGACACAACTTCTGACTTTGAGTTTATTAAGTCCACACCGTAAAATGATTTAAAGTACTTGGTGCACTACAGCTCCAATCTGTTTTTCCGCTTTGGCTCAGAGAACTGGTCCATCGCTTTGATATAAAGAAATAGCTCTGCTACAGTCACCGGAGGAACATGCCGTGGTTCGCTCTCCAATCCTCTGTCACCTGCAGCTGGACCTCTCTCATCTCTGTGTCTTCTGCTCTACTGGTGCTGACAAGCTCAGCAGCTTCTGTCAGAGACCTGTGTATTTTTACCAGTGGAAGTTATAATTATAGGAGGTCCGATTGGCTACGTTTGAACGCTGGCAAACATTAGTTATGCTGTTTTGTAACTTGCGCTAGAGTGACGTTTCTACCAGGTGCGTCATCACTGCTGCAGACAGGATTTGACTAGAAGTGAGAAGCTGTGGAAGAAATGAAGATACAACTGTGAACCTTTTAGCTGCTAAAGCAAGGTTTGGTCCATGCTTTTTAGATTTTAAATCTAAACATCTAACACAGGAGACTAAAATATTAATAACTTAGACCACACAGCAAAGAGTGCCACAATTCCACACATAAAAAGGCTTTATTTGTAGAATAAAGTAACTTTTTAGAAATGTGAAAATTGGAATATAAAGGGAGCTGTAAGCATCAATTAAATTAAACTGTGTTATCTTAAATATTCACTTATTTTTTTCACAAATGACAATGCACAATTACTCAGCAAGTCAAGCACTAATATAGAACAGGATGTAATAGTAGTTTAAATTGGTTCATGATGAACTGCATCATAAGAATCAAAAAATTTAATTAAAAAAGTAACATTTATAGGTATAATTTTAGTATCTAATTTAAATAAAGTCAAGTTCTCCAGAGTCATTATTTGATTATATTTCATTTTCCACCAGTACTGTAAGAACTCTTGTAGAACAAATATAAGACATGTAATTGAGACTATATAGAGTGCAAACTGTTTATCCTGACAGCCTGTATTGAAGAGTGGTATGAAAGCTGCTTTGTTGAGCAGAAATTTTAAAGGTTAAATACCTCTATGTGCAAATATGTTATGAAAAAGTTCAATGTCAATTAAAAGTTGTTGACTTCAAAATCAATTAGTGTTTTCAGAAGGCTGGCATTCAGTTCTTGAATCTGACCCAATATGAATAGAGGTTATCTTGAATCTGCATTTGAAAAGAGACTTCTTCGGCTGCTATCTGCTGCAAATGAAACACTGACAACTAATTACTCTCCATGAACACGTTCAAAAACAAAAACTTTTATGGAGACATTATGATATGTCTTTTCCTGTCCTATGACTGCTCCCCTTATTATGCAAGTGTGTATTTAGAATGTCTTTTCATGTGAAAAAAGTCAGGCCATTTAACAATAGAAGTAACTGGAAAAGGTGTTAAAATATTGTGGAAATCTACAGGAAATTGCAGTGATACATTTGTCAGTTCATCAATGAGTCATCCAGTGAAAGGAGACACGCTTTAGCAAGTTTTACTGTCTTCATATGCAGTAAGTCTGACATGTCTTCACCATGCCTGTGCAACATCAGTTTCAACCTTGCTCCAGACAAACTATTCGGACATCTGCAGCTTTAAATCCAAGCAATGTGCTGCTGTCCGCTTTTATCACAAAATGACTTTATCTGCCTCTGTTCTCTTTAATAGGTGGCAAAAAAGACTTTGCCTGGAAGCTATACATAAATGGGTGTGTGTAAGTGGAATAAAAGACATTCTTTGCCCTCTAACTTCATCACTGATCATTTTAAACATTGATAAAGCTGAGCTCACAATAGTTAAGCTTAACTTTTACACTTTATACTTTTCATGATGATCTCAAGGTTATAAAATAAGACTTTTAGCTGTTCTGAGACAAGAGATAAAAATGTCGAAGGTTAAAATAGGTAAAAACAAGGGCTAACATAAATACTTAAGTGTCCACCATAATTACTGGCACCCAAAGTGAAAAATGCATCGAGCCTTTATAATGAAATATTCATTTATTGCAGTAGCATAAACTGAGTAAAATATTGCCTGCAGTTCTTGACCAGTCAACTTTAGAGACATTTTTATACTATCCCTGTGATTCTCACTGCCTACGATGGCATGTTTGATTCTAATCCAGCTGGATTTTTAATTATTGCCCTGAATATCGATATGTTCAAGTTCAGGAAAGTGGCTATTTTTTACAGCTCTGTGCTACCTCACAAGAGTCAACACAAATCTGCCTCATTTTAATAGCAATTTCTCCTGTGTTTCCCACTTTTGAGGAGATCTTGAGAGAAACAGTGTCTGTGTCATATCATCTTAATAAAGCAGGGAAACAAAAGGTACAAATTAAAAGTTTCTAATTACTCTAAACAACTTGTAACATTAAATTAAACATTTTAAGAAATGCTGTGGCTACATTTGTTTTGCACAAGTTACAATAATTATTAATCGTTTTGTAACTAGTTATTTTTCCAATTGAATAGACGTAATGAAATCACATTATAATTTTCAGCACAAAATTGTGCCACTACAAGAAAAGGTTCATTTATTTTTTTAATTTTAAGGTTTTACATATATTTAAAATGAAGAGGCGTAAACAGATATAAAGGCCATACACTTACAATGCTATCTAATAGAAACTGTTTAACACTTGTTTTACTGGCAGTATCAACCTTTATTTTAGTGATATATCTTAAACCAGCAAAGTTGATTCTGTCATGCAGTTACTTAAAAAAAAAGAAATAAAGGATGAAGAAAAGACATGGATGATCTTAATGTGTCTAAACACATTGCAGGGTTGGTATTTATGCAGGACATCCCAGGAGGTATAAAAGAAATAATTATGTTTGCTTTGTTTAAATGTGATTAATACTCCTGCCACCTGAATCATTGTGTGCAAAAATTAGAACCAGTGGGCCTATGTGTTTGTTAAAAACAACCCTCGGCTTGTTGGATTGTTGGGTTAAAAAAATAAATAAATAAAAAGACCTCCAAGGTGCTCCTCAGATTTTGAAATTGAACTAGCAAAATTTTGCTAGTTAATGTTTTAAAATTCCTGTGGTTTGCGAGTGTTGCCGGCTCCTTTACAGAGAAGCAGTTGGCTACGTGCAAAAATTATTTGTTTTATTTATTTGCACATTTTGTATTTTCTATTCTTCCCAGGTGCTGAATCGTTGTACAGTTGCTCTGCCGTGTTATAAACGCTGCAGCTATTATGGTTAATTTATGATGATGGTTTTCTCTCCTGTTCCATCTCCTCCTGCTGCTACACAGCTTTTTCACACTGCTCTCTCCTTTCAGCTGTGGCTTCTCAGGACCAGGCCATTGCTGCAGACAGAAGGAGGGTAGGCTCTATAAATAGAAATTGGACCAATTATAAAGCAGATGTTCTCCTGTATGGTGGTGGGAGAACGGTGTCTGGGGAGTGTCTGTGGTATTTTCACTATCTCTCACTGTGTGCTCATGTTCTCTGTTGTTTGAAGGCTGTCTTCAGACGACCTCGTCTCTCTGAATCTCTAGCTCCTCTTCTCCAACATCACTGGTTTCTCAACTCCTTCGTAACTACTTTTTTTTTCAAAAGCGCGGAGCATATTCATTTCTTTACCCAGTTATCTCCTGCAGAAGATTATCACATGTGAACAGAAGTCAACTGCATGATTGCTTGCAGGTCTCAATTGTCAGACTAAATCTGTAAATAAAACAGTTCCTTTCAGCCTGACTGACAGCCCTGTAACACATTGTGGCACATGACATCCATTTGTTGCTTGCTGTTTACATCTGAACTGCATTCCCGTCATTAAGTTGCTTGACACAACACTGACTTATATTTCAAGAACAGTCTTCGTCTCCCAAGTCGCTCTGCGTAAACAAGGCTGGCCCTTAATATTTTAAATAAGAAGGACATATTGTACTAAATGTTGTAAATACATCATTAAAATCTTCATGCTTCATGCTTACTAGGTAAGGTTGTAAGAAATGCAACAGAAAGGATTACAAAGCAGAGAGTCAAACCAGGGAAATAGTTTTCCAGCAGTTCTGTTGTTCTACCATCCCATCAAATACTAGCCACTTTTGTGAGATTTTTTTTAATGTACATTATTCGGCTGCTGTGATCTTTTATGTTTATGTTTATCCTTCTTCTGAATGGAAGAAGAAAGATTTTTCAACTGATTTTTGAGATGTGTATAAGCATGATTTTTGTCATGTCATTTTCTAAAACAATTTAAATGGCGAAGGAAAAGTTTTGATTAATTGGTACTCCTCTTAGAATCGTACAATCTTTTGAAAGATGTCTATCATTTCCTATCAGAAACAAACTTATTGACTGAGTGATATGAATAATTTGACCTTCACTGTAGCATTTAATTACCGTGTTTTTCATCTATTCTTGAACATCTTAAGATCTGAGGTTGGTATGTTGCTTTTTAAGATCTGTTAGCCTGGTTTTTAAGTTATTTATTGCTTTTAGAGCTCTTGCAGTGAACAGGGTTTGATTTGGGTTGGAAGGTGAACTTGGTTTCCAAAAATATGACTGTTTTCCAACATTGCTTTCAATATATTTTCTAAATTCGTATTTGAAATCATAAATTCAAAATTACATTCTGTTGATATCAATACAAAAATAGAAGCAAGAAATCTATAATCAATCTGTAACAGATTCTACTCTTATTGCTGTAATAAGAGTAATTTGGCTTGAGCAAAGCATTTGTTAACAAACAGGCCTCTTACAAAGCAAGACATGATCTCTGACTAAACAGGTCAACAAGTGAGTAATCCTGGCATGAGTATATGCTGCAGATGTCCTTGAAGGTCCAGAGAGAATGTGCATTTTATTATGATTAGGACAAATTATGCTCAAGATCTTTGTGACTTAGAACGTAAGTATTTGGAGTCAAGAAGATTTTAGTTTAGTTCATTTTAGCTTAGTTTGCCCAATTGAAATATAGATCAAATATTTATATGAAAATTATTAACTTATAATGCATTAAACATATAATACAATGTAAGAGTACAGTCTTTCATCAGTCGATCATAAATTTATGAAATACAACCATATAGAAAAAAAAATCTCTGCCTGCTCCTGATGACCTTTTCAGCCCGACTATCCAAACCAGCCACCATCGCTGTTAATCGCACTTCGACTCATCATCATCCTTGATAAACACCGTCACATTGATCTGCCCGTAATCAATTTCCCTTCTAAGTGATAAGGCGTGTTTTAGATAGGCTGCAGAAAAGCCGAAGCTCAGTCCATGTTAACTAGGTTATGGGGGTAAATCTCCAGGTCTCCGGAGGCTGAGCGCTTTCCCTCAACGTCTCTCTTCCTGTCAGCATCTGTCCAGCTCACTGAGGCTGAGCTGAAAAGTACCCACCTCCGCTGTTCTCTTTACTCCCTCGCTCTCCTTCACTCCCTGCCACGATCCATTCTCCGCTATCTGTCTCCGCTTTGGTCCACGGGTTTTTTTTCTTGTCCTTCCGATTCCTACGCCTTTCTTTTCTTTTCCTCTAACAATGGAAGCCTCCAGAGTTATGCTACCCTCATGCATGGAGGCACCCAAGCCTAAAAACACAGCCATTACCCAGTATATGTACATCAGCGCTGCATTTCTACAAAAAATAAGCATTTACTCTCGATAACTCAGTACATAATAAGCCTGCGGCTGCTCTTGTAGCCTGTAGGCCAGCTTAACTAACGTTGCATTGTTGCAGTTCTGCCACATGACTCATTGAAGTTGATGTGAAACTTTATGACAGATGACACAGCCACACTTGATTCGCAGTAAAACTGTGGAATGGCCTAATTCATATTAGCAATGTGATTTATATTAGGATCAACGCAAAGGGCTTTCTCAGCTACCTGTTCATTAAAATAAATGCTTGGACTTAAATGATTGTTAATGGCAGGGGAAATATACTGAGCTGTCTTCACAGGAGCAGCATCAAGTATTCCTGAAATACTATCAAACTTTTATAGAAGATGGATGTACAGCTCCATCATTTTTACTGGCAGCCCTAGTAAAATTTAATAAAGTCTTACAATAAATTCAGGCCCAGTATTTATAATCTTCTTCAGGAAACTTTGAGGAAATTTCAGGGTGTCTCTTCTGAAGACATGGAGTTTTTTTTTTTCTTGATTCCCAACACTCTAGTCTATTTAAGTGCGGAAATGTACTATGCAAATTAATTTGATTCGTTCATTCATGTGCTGATCTTTAATAATCGTCTCCTTTCAGTCTACAGTTTCTGACTTGGCACTTGGCTAGGTCGTCTACAGCATCATAGCATTTATTCTGCGTTATCAGCTCATGAAAGTTTTTTTTTTTTTTTTTTTTTTTTTTTCAGAAAATTTTTGCTAGTGCTTATACCAGGTATATTTTAACTGCTAAAGCAGGAATAATTTCTGATATGGGCGATTTGCAA
Organism: Micropoecilia bifurca; assembly: GCA_903067075.1. Classification (NCBI taxonomy): domain Eukaryota; kingdom Metazoa; phylum Chordata; class Actinopteri; order Cyprinodontiformes; family Poeciliidae; genus Micropoecilia; species Micropoecilia bifurca. The sequence goes on from CAEGAF010106498.1 coordinate 24,842, forward strand.
AAACTTGGGGCATTAGACTTCCCTGTCTGGAAATGAATCCCTTAACTCTAAAAGTTAGATTCTAGATTTTATGTTCCTTATCACTATTCACATTAAATATACAAAATGGAAGTTTGCATTACACATGATTCATACACTTTCACTCTATGACAGATTGTTTTCCACAAAACACACTTCCTTTTGTTCACATATACAACAACATGCATGGCAAGATAAAAAGTACAGTCAAAGTTTGGAAATAGCTACCAAAATTATCTTCTTCTCTAAATGCATCGACATCTACCATAAGAGTATTAATTAAAAGTTTAATATTGGCTAAAATTGTGACAATTAAGGCTTATGGGCGTTGGATGAAGTTTATCTTCCCACCCCATGCAGTGAAGAGGATAATAAGTGAGGTAAAAAAAATTATTTGACTGTAACTGGTAAGAGACTTGCAGCAATGTTTTGTGTGTGAGATTCTGTTACTGTAACAAAAAAAATCAAATTTGAGGCTTTCTACCAATGTTTAAATGTGGCCAGAGGCATTAATCACTAAACATATACTGTCAAGATTAAATTACAAGAATATCTTATATTGTTTTAATTAATTCTACAACCTGATTAATTAAGCTTGTGTGTTTTTTCCCCTCAAATTCTGTTACTCACTGGTTTCTGTTCACAAACACATTTTATGACTTGCAAATTACATCCAACAGATTTAAAAAATCAAGACAAATTGTTGTTAGAACAAAAGGTTCACAGCTCTCAGTCAGCATGTAACGGATCTCTCATGTTCCCTCCTGTTCAGCTGCTGCATTACAGACTGTGAAGCAGTCAAAGCCAACTCAGCAACAATAGTCATCATCAAAGCTGCTCTTCATCAGCGATTTGATAATCTTTCCACAGAATGAAAATTTAATTAAAATGATTTTTAAAAATTGTCATGGATTTAGAATACTGTTTCTGATATAATACTTGAACTGCATAATAAAAAACACACCAAGATGCAAGAAGATGTTTTTACCAAACAGAACAATCTGACAATAATTGTTGTCAGATTGTCAAACAATCTCTGATCCCTTTGTTTTTTAAAGCATTTCAAACATTTAACAGGTCCAAGAATGCTCTGTAATTCAATTAATCAAGGACAGGTTTTTATTTTACATTTTTAAATCTGAAAATTACAAGCCAGGCAATAAAATGTCAAATTGATATCAGGTCCTCCTCTTCATTCAGACAGTCTTTCATTCTGTATGCCTGCAGCAGTTCAGCTGTCAATTACACTATTCTTTATGACAATATTTCCCAAGTAAATGCACAATGACACACAGTCAGCATGTTTTGTTGATCATAACTAAGTTATATCATACACTATTAAAATCCCTATTAAAGGTATTTTAATAGAAGACATTTATCTCAATGTTATGATTTTTACAAACGTCTTATGGGAGTTTTGTTCATATATTTTTTATGTATTAAACTGTAATTAATAAATTCTATTGGTGTGTTTTTGATTAAATGGTATTTTGACTCTTTTTGATTTTTTAAAAAATGTTATCCCTTTGTTTGCAACCCTTATCTACCACTATGAATAAAGATTGTCAAATAAAAATATCTTATGTCAAGCAAACAACAATAAAAAAAGCTTTATTTTTTTCTTCAAATGCCATAACTGAGCACTGCCTACCTCTGTGAGATGAGGGTTGGGGTTGAAGCCGCACTGGTTGCACACCATGGAGCGGCACTGTGTGCAGGTGTTGAAATTGGGCTTGTCGTCCCCAGTGCCCATCAGGTCGGTGGTTTTACAGACAGGACACAGCTTGCTGCTGGGCATCGGAGCAATTTGAGGCACAGAATAAGGGGAGGTGGGGACGCTCCCACGGTCAGGGGACACAGAAGGGGACCTTCCGGTTCTGCCGCCCCCCAAGTCAACCTGCAGATTCTTCCTGGCTGCATGTCCCTGACCCTGGCCTCCTTGAGGCGCAGCATGCTGACTGGCATCATGGGAGGCCAACCTGTCGCCTGGCCCATGGCTGCTCTGCGCTCCTGCTTTAGGCCTGGGGTCTGATAGAGGTGGTCTGGAAGGGAGGGAGGAAAAGAAGGCATGGAATAAGTTAGATAATTCATTTGAGCTATGATTTTAATGTTTTACTCCTGCAAAACTGGCAAAACTGCTCTCAGGGGGAAAAATAATTTCTTTACACTTAATATTACAATTTCAGCTAAAGGGAGAAATTTCTACTTTTTCAACCTGAATATTTCATTAAGCTCATATTGATTAAAATTATCTAAAGATTATTCCAGAGCTGTTCTGTCAAACGAATATTTCCCAGCACTGATAATTAATCTTCATCTCATTTGCTCTGTATGCTGTAGTGTAGCTGACTAACAATCAATAATAGGCTGATACTTACATTATTTATTAGATATTTTACTTCTCACACTGTCATTTATTTATTAGCAGCAGCAAATGTAACACAGTCCAAGTAAAATGAATGCAGCTACCTTATATCTGACAAATAATACCCAATTTAATTTAAAGGAGTATTAGATCTTTAATACATAAAAACATATCAACATCAAACAGAAAGCTCTCCAGAAAAAAAGGAAGACAGTAGCTAGCATTTTCTCATTGATTTATCCTGAATGATCAAGAATAAAATGAGCAAAAGATCTCATTTTATTACTGAGTCCATACAGAAAAGATTTATATGCAGTATAGTTAAATAATTTTAAGAACCCGACAGTCAGTAAATCATACAAAAATCACTGAAAGCTAAAACTGAAATGTGACATCTGCTTCATATAATTCAGAATAAATTAACCAAAGTCAGTAAAAGAAAAAAAAACATGACTTGAGCACATGGAAAGTGACTCATGGAATAATTGTGAATTTTAAGTCATGCGGCTGCAGTGTGGCACGCTTGCAACAAAGCAGGTCCTTACTTCAGTCCTGATGAGCAGTAGTCTGTCTGTAAAATCTGCCACTCACTGCTAAAACTGTTGACATAAAGGCTTAAAAAAAACAACCTTATTAACCCATTTTATTTTACTAAACATCCAATTTTGGACCACATATTTCCACATTTTAGCTGAGACATGTCTGGACAGGTTGGACATATCTTCAAACCAAAATGATCGCTTGTTAATTAGGCTTGCAGTAACAATCACTGTGCACCATAACCACGCATATCTTCCTAGGGTGAGTGAGGGACAGATTGAGGAGGCCGATGAGAGAAGAATGAAGGAATGGTGACAGTTATTATGGGAAAGAAGAAATTAGTGATTGAGGGGGATGATGGGCATAATTACATGACAAATTAGTGAATAAAAACTATTTCTGTTCTAAACCTTTAAAATCTGTACAGTAATATGGCTTAAAAACAATGATGTGCTTTTATTATTTGAATAGTCAGGATTTTATGTCTGCTTTAATATACTTCTGTAAGTATATTAAAGCATGCATTAAGGTTTTATTACATCTATTTTAACACGTTTCACTAGACAGTAATTGTTGTTAACCAACATATCCAGTGATTCCCAGTGCTGGGTTAGCATGAAGAACAAGAGACCAGATTTTAGAAATATTTTCTGGAAAAAGAAGAATCACCACTTATTGTTTTCAAAAAATAGAGTCAACAGGATTTTAATTTATCCTTAATCAGTGTAGAATAATTCAAATGATGTTTCAGTTGTCAATTTTCTGCAATTTCTAAGCTCGTCTGAGACTAAAGAAATATCCCAGGAAGCCCTGATGCCAACGTCAATGTCAGAAGAAGCAAGCATTTAACCTGTCGGTGTGTTGCCAAAAAGCTTATAAATGATTCATGTCTTGTCACAAGTCTCCCCAAAATCCTGACAAATTATTTAGAAGTGGTCAAGACTTCTTATGTATTTATTAAGCCAAGAGTTTAGAGGCAAGCCAGATGAGGAGTCTTTGTCTTAGCTGACTCTCATTAACACAAGGGGAAAGATAAAAATTATCTCTGTGGTCAAAGATCTGTAGTTTCAGACCAGTTGGCCAAGGATCATGCTTCCAGTATGAATAATCTTTTGAGGATGCTAAAGGATGCCTCCTTGGAAGACATGGTTGTTTGTGGTTTGTTCTAATGATTGTAATAAGGCCAAGTCATTTGCTAACATATTGGCAGTAGTTCTGGATTAATTAGAGACATTTTGCTAGATTAGTTTTCATGAAGGCCCATTGAAATCTTTCACTTGGTAGCTCCAACAGTCTGGTTCTGTGCTGTGTGGTTCTTTTTAAATTCCAGTCTAGCTCTTAGTACGTAGATATTTTTTATTTTAATCATTCTCCTGCTTTGTGAGAATCCGCAGTTATTTTTCTCAGTTGTACACTAAATTATTTTGTTTTTGTCAGAGTTTTTCCAACTAACACCTAGGACTTTAACTGTATTTTTTTATACCGTGTGCAAATTAAGAGAAAAACATGTTTACTGTCCAAGGACTAAGATTGCTGACAACTTTTTTTATTTTTTATTTTGTGGAATAATTTCAATTTTGAGTGCAGAGTAAGAAACGTTAGTATCGATTAGAAGCAGGACATTTGAAAAAGCTAAATCCTTCATTTATTATAGGTGTTTCTAAGCTGAGACAAAAAAAGTGTAACTGTCTTAAACTTTCGTTTTCACACCCACTCAGACCTTTAGGCATTAGAGCAGACACTGAAATATGAGCAGCGAATTTTCACTGTCATAACAACTTATACCTTGCTTTGTCAAGCCTGTCGTCTTCAAAGACGGTCCCAGCAGCAGCTCGGCATCCAAAGCAAAGCGAGAGCGAAACTAAAGGAGGACTAAAAGAGCTGAAGTACATAAAATGTTAACCATTGTGAGTCATTTCGAAATGGGCTGAGCTGCTGCATAACTCCAACCTTGGTCAACTCCCCACAGGAGTCCAGATTTCACCGCAGTGAGCTCATCTGCACTGTTAGTCTGCTACATCTGAAAATCAACACAAGTGTTCACAGTCCACGGCCAACCTCTCTCTTCAGTCTCATAAGTTATGCACTCGGTACTTAAGGTGTAAGTATTTATACTTAGGAGCATAATATTTATATTATGCTCCTGCTGTTCTCACAAAGCACCAGGTAGTTTCACTTGAAAAACCTCCCCTTGAACAGCTCAGACATCAAGTCTCCAATGATTTATACAAAGCCTGATGCTTTACTTAATGAGAGCAACAAAGAAAAATTGGAAGTGGAAGACACCTTTTCATAAGTTTCCTTTAGATACAGACAAACAGGAGTCTACTGAGAACAACTTGTTTACACTTTGTCTAAGGCACAACAAATTGTTTGCATTATCGCAAAACGAGTAGAGAGTCATTTATACGACAACTCATCGTAACGGGAAGACCGAGTAAAACCTCTCATTGTAAAGCAACAGAGAGATGTTTCTACCCTTCACTGTGGCAGCAGTGCATTTAACAAGATCACGCTGTCATCTAAATTAAACTCATTAGCATCACACCTGCAGGGCAACATGAATCTTTAAAAGGAGTTCAACATTTTGGGGGAATACGTTCCATCGGTCCCAGGAGTCAGACGAGAACCATTTACACCCCTCTCCTATTTGAACAGCAATAAGGGAAACTAGTCACGCATAACTGAATGTGTCAACTGTGGAGAATGGTCCCCACTGCACCGATCAGCTATTGAGTTTTAGAGTATCTTGCAAAAGTAATTTAAAAAGTCTGTTGACACTGACACCTCTAAATAAAATCTGAAACTAATTAGAATTCATCTAATCTAATTAGTAAAAAGAGTCCATCTGTGTGTAATCTAATCTTAGTATATATACAGCTGTTTTACGGTTCCCTCAGGAGTTCTTTAGAGAGGGTTAGTGTACAAAGTACACCAATTCAATATAGTCTATTATCCAAAAACATGCACTCCACAAATCTGGCAAGAAAATAAAATGTCACTGTTCAAAGAAATCCAGGAGGAATTACATTTAAAGTTTACTATAAGTCAAGCTGGGGATACTGTGAGCTCTGGTCAGATGAGACTGAAATGTTACTTCCTGGCTTACAAAACAGAATATGAAGAGGAAAACTCATACTGCACCCTGAACACATCAACCCTGCAGTGAAGGTGGCAGTGGAAGCATTTTGCTCTGAGGTCAGAGTACCAGTGTGGTGACTTACATTTCCAGCAGAACGTCTAAAAATAAGCATACAGCCAGAGATACAAAACCTTTATTGTAATTTGTGTCAAATGTACACCACACCTTCCAGATAATTATATTTTAAAAACTATGCATCCTTTTTCTTCCACTTCACAATTAAGCATTAAACTTTGTGTCACATGAAATCCCACGTTCAGTTCTGTTGTTGTGACAAAATGTGAAAACTTTTAAAAGGTATGAGTAGATTTCATTTCTCTTCTGTAGGGAAGAGACAGCTCTTGTTATGACAGCTAACTAATGCTGAGACCAGAATGCAATGATGCCCTTGCTAATTAGTTAACGAGGTGTTGGTGTCAACAGCTGGGAAAACAAGAAAGGTGTCACAGTCAATGTTTATAACATTTTCTCCTACAGCTCCTGCAACCATTTACTGAACAATCCAAGCAACTAAATACATACTTTCAGTACGAATGGTGCCATCATCAGAGGAATACTTTTATTTTTTGTAAGCACGCCGACTCTGATATACGTGACATGTCCTAAGCATTAAAGATTAAAAATCAACTACTTTTGTATCTAAAACAGAGTCCAGCAATTTTAAATCGGATTTTTACAGATTTTTGTTTCCTGCAAACCGTCACAGGAACACTTCCTGCATTGCTTTTATTATGCAGGAAAATGTTTTGTCATGAACATTGGGTGTTGGAGTTTTTAGGGTTTTGCCCATTTATGTTGTAAGTATTCATCTCTGCTTTTTTATATATATCGTCCTCAGTTTTCTTTGTCTCCTGTGTTTTTTCTGAGTTCTTGTAAGTCTGCAACTTTTATTAAACATATCTCACTGCATGAAAATCTATGTGCCTCAGCCTTTTCATTTCCTCAAGCCATGACCTGTTCTGTTATTTTATTATTTTTAACTAAATTTGATTACTTATTAAAGTTCCAAAGACACTAAATTTATTGCTCCTAAAGAACAAAATGAAATAATTTTTACTGAGTGGAATCTGGCCGAATATTAGCTGCAGAGGCCCAGCCTAATCCATGACTGCGACACCTATAAAATTGTATTTTAGGACCAACGCAGTGATTCCTAAAGGGCTATTATCTGAAAATATGGCACAATGTAAATAGATTAAGTAAAACACAATGTCTCTCTCAGGTTCCTTGCTGTCCAGCTGCAGAAGGCAGCTTTTTAGGTCGGGCACTTATTTTGGTTTCCACTTGTTAAATTTACACATTTGAAATTACACATTGTCCAATATGCTTTTATGACTGGCTCTAAGGACCAGACAGTAATTTTGTGGGAAAAGTATCCAAAGTCCAGAAAAACGCAACTTCAAAAGACTTGAAGCATTTCTGTGACTTTGAAACAGAAGAGTCTGTTTTTCCTTCCAAGCAAAGTAAGCAATTACCAGATTTACCCTGCATAATACATTTTTGCACAGATATTTCATGGGCAAACAATTACACTATTAATCATACTTCAATCGTTGGTAACTGCTACAATAGGTTATTTTTATGTTTGCAGTCTACTACTTTGTTTATTAGATATAATGCATAATAGATTAAAGATAACGCTTCAGAGAAAAGTTTTCCAATTTCACTTTGTCTTTCACTGGTCACCGGCCTTATATTTTGCGAGGCAGAGTTTTCAGGTGGTTTTGTTTTTGTTTTGCTTTGTATCCTCAAGCTGCACACTAACAAGCAAGCAGTGGACATGATGAGAAACAGACAGTAGTGCTGGAAGCTTCAAACAAGAAAACTTAGACCAAACAAAGTTACGAAATCCAGAAAAAACCTTTTGTAGCGCAGAAAGAAGAGCATCTCCTGCCAACGCCGCTGTTGTTTGCACAGGTGCAGAAATATTCACATTGCTTAAGACTATTTGTCATGTTACAAACACAAACATTAATGTATTTATTGGGGATGTATGCAATAGACAAAGTCAAAAGTTGCACATAACCGTTAAGTGGGTTGGAAAAAGAACATCTGGTTTTCTAAACTATGTAATTCTGCAAATCTTGAAAATGAGCCGTCCATTCGTTTCCACTCTTCTGCGTTTTATAACATAAAATAAAATTGGTGTAAATTTATCTCAGTACAAATCCCGCAGAAGGTGAAGGTCTCACAAGTTTGTAAGAGAACATTAGAGCACAAACAACATCATGGAGACAATTAAGGTATAAAATAAGAGAACAATGGATTAAAACTGATTAGATGCTTATTTTTGTGTCGGAATGTTCCAATTAAAAGTCCATTTTGGAATTTGTGGAAATAAAGTTCATTCATTATGTTCTCCATACAGTCTGACTGAGATTGAACGTTTCTACAAAGATATTTTATTCTCTAGTTTCGACTTACAGCTGTACAAAAGGTGCAAAATTTGGAAATGTTTGAAAACTGTGCATACTTTTTAATCCATTTCACAATCATAGACTGTTGTGTTTGTCTATCACATAAAATCCCAATAACAAACTGAATTTGGTGGTTGTAGCAAAACATGCATCCTTTTTAAAGGTTCAATAAATGTTCAATTCAAAAGCCGCTGCTGCTTCGAAGAATTTCATAAAAGGCTCCTGAGCAACGTAGTACAAATACAAAATAACAGATGTTTTTGAATAACAAAATTATTTGTTTAACTAAAATCTAATTAGCAAAATGTATAGTGTTCCTCCTTTATCTGCCAAATGGTGCTGCAGACTCTTTTCATTGAAAACATTAACTATGTTAACAAAAACATAAATCCAGGCTTTATAAAGCTTCGCCACTTTGAGAGTCCAGACAATAAACTGTCTCATCTGTTTTATAAATGAGGTCATCTTTCCGTTCAAAATGAATATAAAACATGTATTTTGCAGCAGTAATCATAATCTGATATGTGTGCTAAACATTAACTGGATACTGTATATCTGCATCAATGTCCTTTTATCTGCGAGGTTACATGTTTCTCATTGATTTGCAGATCTTTCACTGTAAGCGAAACAGGCGGATTGAGGCTTTGGATTGAAAAGCTATCCTCTGCGCTCCATTTAGTAATATTTAAAGGTCAAAGCGGAAAACGTATCTCAGTTGCACGCGGCAGCGGCATTCATTGTGAGTTTTAAAATAAATACGAGAGATTTAGTCGACACCCTAAATCTGCTCAGCAAACATAACATCAGCAGCAGGATATATTTGTTGTTTGCACATTCATTAAATGTCACATCAGATGAAAGCATTTTTTTTACCCACAGGAAAAATCTTTCAGCTTCATAATTAACCAGCAGGGCTGTTTTAATTTTGTCCTGCAAGTAATTGTGGAGAGTTAGACATAAGGGAAAAGAAAAAAACACCCAGAGAACATTTTAGTTACAGCAAGACAGAAAACACCAATGTCCCTTCTGTCTAACAAATAAATGTGATTGAAGAGTGAAGGCTGAGCAGCAGGTGTCTATTGATGTCAGAATGTAGAGGAAAACAAAAGTTTGATTCATGTCCTCACCAAGACTGAGTTTTAATTTGATGCTGTGGCTCATTTAACAAATATTCAAACTATAAAAAGACATTTTTTAAGTATTTTTTTAAGTCAAATATAAACAAACACCAAAAACAGCACCAACATAAAGTCGTTAGCCAATTATGTCAAAAATCATGCTTATGTGTTTCTATATAGTTTATAAGTTATGCATTATTACTTTCTCTGACACAACACGGTAAGAAATTAAAGACATACAGTTAAGATCAAAGTTTTACACAGTTGAAATTTATGTCAATACTGTACATATGTAAACATCTCCCTTGCAGTTGAACACTATTATATTTTTTCCTATTAGTTTTAAGTGTTAAAGAGTCTATATTAAAATGCCACAATGGAAATTAAACTAATCATTATGTGTTTTAGAAAGTGGATAGAAGTGTTTCATCGGGGTCTGCTTCAATCATTACCGAAGCATTTTTAGTTACAGCTCACCACACTTTTCATTTTTATGTAGACTGTTTTATATACTTAAATCAGAGAAGGCAAGTTTGTTTCTTAAAAAACGTACATTAAAGAGAGTGTAGTGGCTATGAATCAGTGGCAAGGTATATACCATCTGTGCACATAAAAATAAATCCACCACTGTAATTATGCAGACGCAATACTCAATATGTTGCATGAAGGATGATCAGAGTTCAGATTAAGCCACAGCATTTCACAGCCACTTAAAATGCATAAAATATATGAAAATAAAACTCCAGGAAAAAAACATAAATATTATAATAAAGACGCCACAATCTTTAGATTTTTTAGATTTTTTTTTTTACCCAAACAATGGGTCAGTCTCAGTATGCTGCCAGTCTCTCCCAGGTATTGTAGGTATTGATTCTTTGCACACAAAAGCATCATAAATAATGAGAAAGAATTGCTTTTCAAATCATTTATGTGAGGACACCATAAACATTCGGCATGTCAAGTCTGTGCAGGCTGCAGTGCTCTTACTGCTGAAGGTAAATTAATCATGAGGTCGGACGTACTGCCTGAGCATTACGTCCTACAACATCAAGGCATCTATTATTAACACAGACTTGTACTTTTGCATCAGTTTATAAACGTGTAAATGCTCCCAACATAAGTTTGACAAACAAATCCATCCTCATAAATCTCCACTCTTGAACATTGTGATGAAAGCACCATCACTTGCTATATTTAGCTTACAGTCTAGACAATTAAAACATCTGACATGTGTAAAGCATTGATATTTATCTGTTTTTAAGACAAATTTCTGCAAAAATAACCTTAGAATTAATTGTCATAAAAACTTGTCCATGCATCACTCATGTTAACGTAGCTGCAGATTAGCCATAACTCCTCATGGAAACCACACTCAAGGGAAACACACATGAGGAGGGTTATGGTGTCCTGAAGCAGCTGATGCCCATCAAATGTCACCTCTAAAACACTGGGTGTGTTGTGCTGAAGAGCATCAAGACAGAGCAGATTACTGAGCTTTAGCTGTGGATAGTTTTGTTATAAGTACCGACGCTTCTGAGTAGGACAGGTTCCAAAAGGATCATCTGCAGACCAGATGTCACTGGTGGTTGGTTGGTTTTTAAAATAAAAACATAATAGTGGCATATATTTTTTTATTCACAGCATAAAGCTAATGTGTTTTGCTCTTTAGTTTCAGCTCTAGTGTTAAACCAGAGCTGATGCTGCAGCCAAAATGTTCACTGGCTGCATTAAAACGCATCAAGAAAGCTAGAGATGTTCCATGTTGTAAATTCATTAAAACATCTCTTCTGGTAAAACGGTTATTCCCTCCTCAGCTGTATTCTGAACACAAACAGATTTCCTAATATCGCTATCTCAACCTATAAAGAAGTTTTTAAAGAAACAGTCAATGTTTGCAAACCCTATATTAAAATCCTCACTGGCTGCTGCGGTACTGAAAATAAATCACAATTTCAAACATGATTCATTAACATGATACAGCAATATAAAGTCTGACAGAATCTATAAATTCAGTTCAAAAATTGTGAACGAGCAAAGGGTAAAGGTTTGAAAGGATAGAGATGCACCAATCAACCAGCCAGACATAATGATCAGCCCTTTTCCCCTTGATCACCTCAGGCTGGTGATTCAACAGATTTCTTAATCAGATCTTTTTTAAAAAAAAAACGACAAATTATTTAAGGAATTGAACCTATTTTTAGGCTAATAACATCTGCCTCCAGCATGTGTTTGATTCCCTGTTTTGAGTCGAATAAAAATCAGGTACAACTTAGGCACATATGCTAATGAGAATCTCAAAACTACTACTTCCTTCAGGGAGCCTGTTTTAATTGCTATAGTGCTTAGAAATGTTGTGGCAGATCAGTGCTGCAGTACCACACTGAGTATGTTGTTGTAAGCAGGAAATATGTGGAGCTTGTGTCAGAATGCTCTTCAGTAATGGTCAACGCTGGGATGACTGTGCACTTAGAGAAAGCTGTTATGATAAGAGTAGAAAACAATTATTGTGTTGCTCACTGGAGCAGACGGGTCGGCCAGATAGGCCAGAAGAAGACTCCTGGAAAGCCTCGGATTTAGCCCTCTTTCTGTGACCGAATGTAATATAATTTGGTCTAACACACAGCAGAAAAAAGTCCCGTGGATCTCACTTTTAAGTAAGGTAATATAAAAGATATAATATCCCTATTCGCATTATCGGGCAACTCATTTCAATTAAAATGAAAGTCGTCTATCAAGTCCAAAGCCAGACGCTGTCGTCTTGATGCTGAAATTCTTATGGGTTCTTCACAAAGGAATATGTTAAAGCCAGATTCATGATCTCAAGAAAAACCATTTAAATCAGCCATGTGCTGCGATGTTCCTCTCTTTCCTTCTGCTCATTTCTCATTCTGCCTCTCTGTTTGTTAGCGCACTCAGTCTCTGCACTCTCTTTATGAGGAACCTAAGGGGGGATACTGGGAAGAAATACAGATATAAAAAAATCATGAGATAACAAGCAAGCTATGAGCATTTAAATCTACCCCACACAATACACAGGCAGGACACGGGGATCTTTTCTACAAAGAAACGGTACAGATACTTGCAAACGTATTCATTCCACTTGAACTATTTCTTATTTCACTTATGGATTTTATGTTACTGACCAACATGAAGAGGTGCACAATGCATGCAGAAGATGGAACATGATCCTTAAATTTCTTTTTTTTTTCACAATTGCAAATCAGAACATTTTGGGAATGCATATGTATTGTGAAGATCAATGGACACAGCAGACAGATCAAGGATAAAAGAAGGGAATAAATTAAAGTATTAAAGCAGGATTCGGTCATAAAAACATGACACATTCAAAGCTTTGAACATCTCACACAGCTCAGTTCAATCCATCCTCTAGAAAGTGGAAAGAGCATGGCACATCTACAAACCTATAGCAACATGGCAATTCACATAAATTGACAGGCCAGAAAAGAAGAGCAGTAATCAAAGAGGCAGGCAAAAAGGCAACTCTGGAGGAACTGCAGAGAACCACAGCTCAGGTGGAAGATTCAACTGACAGGCAACTATTAGAAATTAAATTCACAAATCTGCACTTGAGGGAAAAGGGTCAAGGAGAAAAAATGTTTTTCCTAAGCAAAGACAGGGGAATTTAAAGGAAGATAGACATTACAAAATATGGAGCAACAATGAATAAAAGCCTGCTATAGTTACAAAGAACTTGAGACTCTGGAGGAGGGTCATCTTCCATTACAACAAAGAGAATAAATATACAGTCGGAGTTATATTGGAAAGGTTTAGTTCAAACCATTTTCATGAGCTGAAAATGGTTCATTTCCTTCTGACACAGGTTCCAGTTGAGAATCTGTGACCAGACCTGAAAACTGATCTATGCATAAACTCTCAGCCTAACTGAACTAGAGCTATTTTGAAAAAAAATAAATGAATATAATAAATATCAGTCCGTAGGTGTGCTAAACAGGTATAGAGCTGGTTTCCCTCAAAATGTCTGCAGTTGTAATTTCATGAAAATGTGGTTCTGCAAAGTATTGATTTGGGTAGGCTTTAACACATATGCACACCACACTTTTCAGATTTGTAATTCTGAAAAAGGCTAGGAAGCTTTGTCTCATTTCCTTCTGCTTCCCAGTTATGCACTATTTTATGGTGGTATGCCAGATATGCCAAAATAATATATTAAAATTTGCAATCCTAACATGAAAAATGTCAAGAGGTATGAATAGTTTTGCAAGACGCTGCACATAAACGCAGAATGTTTTCATAAAATGTTACACCTCAGAGTTTCTCCCTGCCATAAGTCATCGCCTCAAACAAAGCATCAACTCTGCACCTTGCAATTTAACCACACGAAGGAACGCTTGCAGCAAATCTATAAATCTATTTACACGCCAGCCTCAGAAACTGTTGCACAGTGACTGCAAGCAGGTGTGGCAAATCCACAATGCAGCAATGTCTGTGTGTGTTAAGGTTTACAACTGTTGAACTGTGTAATTAGGCAATATCAGATCTTGTTAGAAGGGTAATCCCTAACACACACCCACACTGAAGATACCGACATCCAAGCTGCCACATGTGACCACAGACATGTTCCCTGTTAGTATTTGATCAGTTTACGGCTACATTATTTTAAGCCATCAATGTGGGTTTAATGCTAGTAGGAGAGCAGCGTTGTTGCAAATACTGAAATGGCACAAGATTTCTTTTAGGGAGGAGATACAACAGCACTTTCTTTAGAGTAAATGACCCATTTCTGACCAGCTGCAATTCTAATCTCACAGCATATTAATTTGAGAATGAGATCTGGTAACTAAGACGGCTATGGCATATGTTTTGGTCCTGCACTCTCAATGACGTTGGTGATATCTGATGGGAGCAGTGACATCCTACACAACGCTGTCATCAGGGAGACAGACGTCTGCTGCTGGCAAGGAGGAAGGTGTGTTTTTCAGAATGACCCTGTATTTACTGGAAATCACGTCAAAGAAGCCTGTAGTAGAACCGACCCATCCCTCTGATACAAATTGGAGACACTTTGCTTCTTTGTTGTTTTTCTCCGCCTCATTTTATTTTTATTATTAAATTCTGAAAATCATCACCTTGGATATGAGGTGAAAATTCTGCTTCTAAGATTCAAGTTGTAACATTCACTCGGTCCTGCCTGAAATTGTCGCTTTCATTCATTGATACTGAATCCTCAGGGCAGACATCGTAGAAAAAGGGCGTAGAAATTCCTGCTGAAAATGCTTAAAGCTACATTTACGTACGATTGCTTCCGTTTACTTGATCGATTTAAAGCAAATCGACAATGACAGACTTGGTGCCAAAATTAAGGAGGTTTCAAGAAGAGGTTGTTAATAGTGTTGACAAGGGTAATGAAATAAATAATTAAGCGCCCATTCATGTCTACCTACACGCAGTCGGTTGAGCCTGTATCTACGCTGCTGGTTGAACTAATGTACGCTACAGCACGCTGCCATGAATCCTCCCTGATTTCGCTTCATTTCCCACACTTTGGGCGGTGAAGCCTCCCTAGCTATCCCGGCTACCTGTTAATCCCCGGCCCGGACGCAGCCCCACTTCCTCCGGCCGGCGCTCCATTGCTGGGCTTGATGAGCTGTCCAGAGTCCGGTGGTGCTGAAATGGAAGTCGGAGCCCCCGCCGCTGCAGGGACGGCGGCGCCGGGCTGTCCCGCCTGTCCCTCCCCCTCCATGCTGGCCTCGTTCCCCATTGCTTCGGGATGGGTCTCGACGGAGAGAAACGGTGGTTGTGGGTGGTTTTTACGGCTGGGGTAAAAACTCGGATGGAACTCAGCGTCGCTCCCCTTCCGCCATCATCACCTACAATCCAGCATCCCGCACGGAGCACGCGCGCTGACGGCGAGGCCGAAGGAGCGCGCTGACGCAATGGGTGGTGACTCGGAAGGCTCGTACGTGCGCGTTCACAGCGATCAGCTATCTTAAACAGCACGCAACTACTCTTCTCGGCCCCCTACGTCAGGATGAGTGGCATTTTATTATAAAAAATGTTTGTAAATATTATAATTGTGAATTTTTTTCACAATAATAAAAGAACTCATAAAGTCTGTCTATAAGCAGGATTTAATTTAGGGTACCATTATCAGTAAATCACCACCAATCTCACCAATAATATCTCTGAAATAGTCCAACCTTGATTCTTTACGTATTGTGCATTTAACACCTCTTAATAACGTTAAGAGGTGTCCCATTATGGAGGTACACAGTAAAAATGCCAGTGTTGAATTAACACCCAAAAGTGTCTATATGTGTCCAAGTCAGCAGGTGTTAAAGTAACACTTTTGAAAGTGTTAAAAGATTGACACAAATTTTTTTTGTTAAATTTATATTTAACAAAATTAATTAATAATACTGAAATGGGTTTAAGAAAAGTTAAACTTTCCATTTCTGTGTATTGTTTTGAATATTTTCCACTGGATTTGATTGATATTGACACCTTGTGGGGTCAATTATTTACTTTCTTAACACCACATTATGTATTGTGATCAACACTACACCGGTGTTACTTTTAATATATTTTAACACTAACACCATTGTAATGTTAATGTGACAATCTGTATTGTTGAATTTAACATCAGCTGACCTGGACACATATAGACACTTTTGAGTGTCAATTCAACACTGGCATTTTTACTGTGTACCAGAAGTATGAAGCAAGGTTTACAGCTGAAATTTGATCTTTCATAAAACCCAAACTGAATGCCACAACATCCAAATCTGAAAACCTCTTCCTGTTACAGGAGCTGAACAAAAATCACAAATTTATGTTGATTGCATTTTATTACTACTTTGCTGGCCACATCTATCTATTCTCTCTAAAAAATACATCTATTCATCATGTCAACAGTAAATTTATTTCACCTGCTGTATCACTGAAGAAATAGGTCAGATATTTATTTTTAATGTTGGGCTCTGCGGAGAGGTTATGAGCCATCAATAACTGACCCGTAGCGGATAACTGTCTGAGCCGCTTCAATTTGGATTTGAGTCTAACTGTGAGCAGGAGTGCAGTTGATGCAAAATTTCATTTTTGAAATCTTATCTGATTTCTTCCAAATTTTATTTTGCAAATCTTTAAACCACCTTCATGTTTGCACAAATAAAGTTCCTTACAAAAGTTTTTTTATAGCCTTTTGAGCGCTTTTGTGTTTTTTCCATACAGCATTAAAACAAGAGATTTATGGATGGATGAAGATAAAGGATCGCTTGATTGCTAAGTGAAGGAAAAATAATATCTGCTTTCCAAATTGTTTTACATCCTGAATTTGTCTTAATGCTGTCTGTTCACTGTTGTGCTGCAGTGAACCTCTCAGGCCTTTTACAGAACAGCAGGAGTCATACTTAGTGATTAAATTACATACAAGTGTAATTACACATTGTAAACAAGCTCTGTACCAATTTCTACTCTTATTGCTTTTTCTTCCAAACTAAAATATTCAAAACAATCAAACAAACTTTTATTAATTGTCAAACAATTACAAAATATACGCTAAATGCAGTTTTGAAATGATACTTTTTCGTTTTGGTTTTAAATACATTGTTATGCTCCACTATCTAGGCCAGCTGCTTACCATACCAGATAGCAAATCTCATAGTTTACCGACTTGTGGTGCTACTTGACTTATTAGGCCTGTCCAATGGGGCACATGCCTGGTTAGCAAAATCATGTGGGTCTTGTTTTTGCTAGCATGTAGCTCCAGGATTTTGCTCATATAGCTTTTTTTTTAAGTCTGTTCATCTTGACAGAAACCTGGACTGTTTTAAAACTTAAAAAGGAATTAAAATGAAAACGATTAAAAATAGAAATAATAATTATAATAAAGTAATGAGAGAAAATCCATTGCTAGAAGCCAGAAACACAGAAAGCAGATCTCTGTCTCTCTATGTTAGACTGTGACCTCAGGATGCATTGTACATCACACTGCATTACAAAGGGACAGTAGATTGATTTTCTAGCATCTCTGAAAGGTTTATAGTTTAATGATTAACTATAACTTGACAAAACCTTTATGTGCTTTAGCGTAGGATTCATTTTTCAATAATGAATCGATAGAACGAAAGCTCAGTAAAGCTCCTGAGGCCTTCTTTAAAACCAAGAATGCAGACACTTAATATGTCTTAATATTCTGGAGGTAAACAAAGAGGAAAGGGTGGGAGTAATTTAACTGAAGAATCAATAGGTAATTGACAACATCCTAAAAAATATATTTCCTCTTGCCGCAGGCGAGAATTAGTGCTGTAACCTCTGATTTAGTGTTGGGGATCTGTTTTTTTTTTTTTTTTCATGCGCCCCCACTTTCTCTTCTTCTTGCTTAAAAGCGTCGATTTCATCCCACCAGTCTGGATTTTCCTTTTCCAGATAAACGGACCCCGCTGTGCTTCAATGAAACCAGATTTTATTTTTCATCTTGATTTATGGAGGTTTGATTATGTTCTTAATGAGTTCAATCTCCTCACATACCAGTTGTAAAAAATAAAAAAAAGATATATATTCTTTTCATTTCAGCTCATGAGTCGCTAGGATCCTTTCCATCAGATTTAGTCGGTTGTAGAAAGAGAGAAGATGGAAATCAACAACATTTTCTCCAACAGCTGGTGGAGATTAATTTTCATCCCTGCATGGCTGCAGAAGGCGTAAAGTTCTAAAATCAAAGTCTTGCAGGTGCAAAATTGAATCTTAAATGTAAATTGATTTGGAGATCAAACATTCTCCAGTCCCTCTATCATTTTAATCAGGAAAAGTAGAGACACTGGTAGAGTGGAGAGGTGCTTGAAATTTTTAATTCACGAAATGCATCTCCCAACCTTGATTAAGGGTACGCATGTGTGTGCGCGTGCGTGCATGCGTGTGTGTGTGTGTGTGTGTGTGTGGGAGGAGGAAGGGCCACAAGCTGCTGGTGTTGCACCATTTGGACTGGTTGGAGCATGTGATCGGTGTTGGTTTCTGCATTTATTTCTAGCTGCTAATTTTACTCACCTGAGGAGTAAAATTAAAGTAATACTTTGGAGAGTCCCCCAAAGCTTTGTGTGGGATTGTCGGTGGCAGCCGTGAATCATTTCAGCCGGCTGCAACGACAAAGGAACCACACTGACCTTCAGGCATTCACACTGTCCCCGTAACTGTAGACGTTGCAGAAATAATGAAGAAAAATGTGGCCATGAACCTAATTTCCTTTTTGTTCTCTTACAAGCTGTTTTGGTAACCTGAATGTCAGAATTCCTGAGATTGGATTGCTGCTAAATCAGTTTTTCCTGGTCGGTATAATGAAGTAGAATATTATTAGGGACTCGAGGAGCTAAATCTTCACTGACATCTAAAATGAAAGACACAGGGGCAGGCATAAGGCGGCAGTTGCTCCAATATATCTTGTTGAGCTTTGGAATTGTGTTGTACCTCAAAAAAAAAGAAAAGGAAAAAAATAAAAATATATATTTGACTGTCTTTTCTCACGTATTTATATTCCCGTCATATTCAACATTGACCAAGACAAAAGTTGATATCTCAGATGTTAAAACAAAACTAGGGGTTTGTTTTAATCGGCTTAGCAATGACCAGATCTAGAGCAGAACTCAAATTGCGAGTTGTGGTCCAACACATGATGCAGATGGAGATTTTTTTAAGTGTGAAAATTTCACTCATACATTAAGATCTTTTAAAAATACTAAATGATACAACACAAAGATCATGCTGAAATACAACAGCACAGAAGAAAATACTTTTACTACAATAGACAACACTAGGCTAAAAGATTTTTTTCCAGACCAACAAAATATAAAACAATCAACCTAAAAAAAATGAAGGACATCTTTATGGCTTTCTTTTAAAAAGACAAATATGTGATATTCTGATTCCCTTTGCATTACAGTCCAGACTGCTTTGCGCTTTTCTATATAAGTTTATTTATCATTGATCATATTAAAGAAAACGATGAAATCACAAATAGTTTTCCCTTTATAATTTTCATAGTCATCATGACTTAATGTTTTGTGAGTGTTTCTGTTTTAGCAACTCACTAAAAATGACAATAAACTCAGTTTGTGATCTGGAAAATAAAACTTATTCAATTATAAATCAAACTCAAAAGCCTCTTAGTTCACAGAATGCCAGATTTCTGTCTTTTTACACAATGAATAAGAAGTTTGCAAACAAAACAATTCCTCCCCGCCCTCAAACTTCTTCGACATTTGATTGGAAAAATATTGAAGTTCTACAGAGCCGAAGCTTTTGGTGTGAAAGCCTTATTGGGGTTGCTGAATATGTATCTCATTTGTCCGTCCTGTAGCATTCAAACACAATTTGAAGTTTCAAATTGCCCACATAAAAACTCTCAAATGAGGAAATCAAGGGTGTATTTATTTAAAAAGACGATTTCACCCCTCGGTCCTTTGCAGTGCCTCAGAAGACACGCGGTTCTTCTCGGGAGATAAAAGGTCGGGGCTCAAACAGCCGCGGAGACGAGTTTTGCAACGTTTGAAAAGAAGTTTAAGTATTAAAAAAAACAGGCGTGGACTCGGAGACGCACGCTGATATAATGCGTCTGATACCCCGGATCAAAACCGTAACATTTGGACTGTGATATACGCGGGAACCGACTTCACACATTTGTTCCTTGAAGGCTGCAGGACTCCTTTGGTCTTCTGAGAGCGTCTCATCTTCTGTTGCCACTCGCCCCTCTCACGTCGTCTCGCCCCTCGCGCATTCTCGCTTCTTTTATTTTTCCATCTCTATTTCCCAACATGGCACATTGGACGCTTTGTTCTCGCTAAGCTCATTACGAGGGGCCCGCACGGAAGAATGGGATAGGGGAGTTGAAGGTGTTAGCACACCGGAGCACAGCCCCTCATCCGTTGATACGCCCAGCTAATTACGACGCTTGGCTACTGTCGCCGCTTTCCTTCCTCTCGTAGCCGGGGAATGGATTCAACTCCTGGGAATGACCTGCCCTAGATTTTATGCTACATTGAACCCTTAGCAAATTAGAAGCGGATCATCCTCGGACGGCTAATTGCCAGAAGCGTATGGTGCATTAACTCATAATCAAGATTAAATCGCACATCTCCTGCTTGGACTGATTGACGTTACTGTAAGCTTGACTAAAATGACAAAAAGAAGAAGAAGAAGAAAAATCTGCTTTGGTGTGACTCGCAGATCACTGCAGATGTGCAGAAGATAAACATCGTTTAGCTTTTATACCAACAGCAAGGCATTCAAAGCCCTAATCAGAATTTAAAAGCACGAGGGAAAACGTGTCGATCAAACTGCCATCAGAAATCCTTCATTTGACAAAACGAGAGATGAGCTAATCCGATGTTTCTAATCGCTTTCTGATTCTTCTCCCTGCTTTGGCTAATCGTTTTTTTTTTTTTACAAGAAAGGATCTTGAAAGCAACTGTTGACAAAATGAATAGATGAGCAATTATTGGTTTCAGGGGAATGACAGATGGAGGCAGAATCAAAGCGAGAGCAAACTGCGTGAGAGCTCAGCAGAATTTAAAAGGGAAGGATGGAGGAGGGGGGGCGGCGAAAAACAACAATGCAAATATGCCACACCAAACGAGAAGTTTCTCTTTCAAGTCTTCTGTTAAGCCAAAAATATACAAATAATTCATTGCGATAACTGGGGAATCGGATGATAAACACAATCTGTTTTGAGACTTTTACAACCTGTAAAGTCGGTATAAAAGACGCTCCTGCAGCGCCTCGCTCAGGCTTTCATCCCCCCTTGAACTTTGTCACGTTTTGGCGTGTTGCAACCAACACAATGTGGTGGGTACATTCCCCCCCCCCCCTTAGTTTTTGACAACAATAAAAACAATCTTAGAAGTGCTTATTTAGTCACCCACCTAGAGAGCATACTTCACACCTTTTGCGTTAATTAAAGCGGCTCAACCAGAGTATTGCACAACTGGCAACTTTTTAACCACAGAACTTTATTCGTGTAGCACCTTTTCAAGATAAAAAAAAAAATCACCAGGTGCTTCAACGGGTACAATAACAAATACGTAGAACAAAATTAAGCAAAAGCAGATTTAAGATAACATTTTACAAAGTAGCTCAATCTTGGATGTATTGGAGAGTGTCAGTGAACATCAGTATTGTCAATTCTTTGTTGGATTTCAGTCTGGACTTTGACTGGGACACTTCTAAGAATGACAATGATTTGATCTAAAGTATTCCATATTAGTTGTGTGTTTATGATTTTTTTTTTCCTGCAGCAAAGTGAATCTCAAATATTCTGCTGTCTTTAGCTCCAACGGTCTCTTCCTGCTGAAGAGAAGCTTGATGATGCTTCGTCAAACCTTTACAGAAAAGGTTTGATTGATACCGAGATTAAATCACAGTCTGGCAGACTTTATTTACTGTTTGGGAACATCTGCTGGAAATAGCTTGCGCTGGATTTCGTCTTAAGAATGCCGGAATAAAATCCATGCTCCATTAAGTTTTAATGCATCATATATTAGCAAAAAAAAAAAACAACTTACATTTTATTTCCACTTAACAATTTGACTTTGCTTTGTGTCGCTTTTATCCCTTAAAAGCTAAAACGTGGATGTAACGTGGCAAAAGGTGGAAAAAAATGTAATAAAATATTTACAGTCTCCTTCGCCACCATTCGTGTCTGTCAGGTTTTGAAGTTTGCAGATAAAATTGATTACCGCGCCGCACGAGGTCTGTCGGTCAAGCTATCAATGGCGGAAGGAAAGGCCTCGCGACATTGAGCGCCGGAGCGACCTCTCTGAAACGTCGCACTTATCTGTCTCACAGTTCTGAGCCTGACCTCTTTTTGTAAAACACAAAGCTGATACTCAAAAGGCCCTGCCATTCACACTGGCCTTTAAAATGGCCTTTAACTCCTTTTCTTATTTCCTTTAGAGAACGCTCAGAAATAAACTCGGCCAAGTCACGACAGTTCGACTTGTGTGTTGTGCCCTTCGGGAAAGAGGGGGGGGAACGGAGGTGTGTCGTTGGAGAAAGTTTTGGTGGAATATCGGATGAGACGAGGGACGACGGCGACTCTCGAGCCGCAGGACGAAGATTCCCCCCCCTTTCTGCAAATAACCCTTGACATTTCTCCCCTCCGCATTCCAATATCTCACCAATAACAATTAGCTGAGCGATTGTTGTGCTAATTACTGTGTGATTGAATATCTGGTGCGGTGCCAGAGAGGCAATCTCCACCGCAGCTTGTGTATATTTACCTCCAGCAAGAACAAATGTCAAAAGAGTCACGTCGCCGCTTTAGAGCAAAGGAACCGACGTAAATGCGTGGAACTTCGTTATCATCCGTGTCAACACGAATTAATCTATACAGGAGAACTCTACGTTGTTTAATTTATATTTTAACCTGACCTCAATTTGTATCCGGCGCTCTGACCGTTCCACCCGTAGCCTGAAACGACATGGAGATACTGTAGCTCGAGTGAACAGAAAAGCAGGACGGGAAGGGCTCTTCACATGCAGGTTTCAAAGGACGTCTTCGGGCGCGACGCCGTGGGTGTTTGCTATGAAGTGAGATTAATGAGTTAGCGAGCTATGCTAAGCCTAAAGGCGGCGTTGAAGGTCATTGAGGAAGCCCCTCTTTCAAGATGGCGAGATCACAATGGGTCACTGCGCCAAAAGAAGCTGCTGCTATATTCAAAGTAGCTTAAAAAATGGCTTTTTTCTATGTTGACAATTTCTTTCTTTGAGTTACGCTTCAGCCTGGCCAGTAAAATGTGATGCTGTTAAATGCCTGCTTAGGACATGAATTGTTCATCTGCTTCAGTAAAGTGTCTGGATCCACGACAGTTGGCAGAAGAGATCCGGTTTACTGTTTCTTTTTTATTTCTCTGTAATGCATATTTTGCTTTTTGCAAGCGATAAGTGCAACTTGGATATTTTGAAAAGTTACTGCTTTATTGTTCATTAGAAGTTGGTTAGCGGAGCTTTTTGACGTGGCCACCTTGCCAGTTTCCCAGGTCGGCATTGGAAAGACAGCAAAAGACTAAATTAGTTCCAGTGGCAAAAAGTCAGAATATTGAGCAAAATGTTTTAGAAGTTTAGAGTTTTTAAAGTGTAAACGTAAAAGTTTGAAGGTTTACATATTTTTCTTTTTCATATTTGGTAGACATTTTCCAGACATTTTCTCAGGTGATTGTATATACGCCAAAACATGAACTTTGTTGTCCTTAAGCCAGTTTGCAATTAAACTGCCATTGTACATTAGAGTGATCAATTTGTGGCCAAACTGGATGCTTTATTGGAATCTTCCTTCAACGTTTCCTCATTATGTCATCAATTTTACACGGTGCACCAGTTCCTCCTGTAGCAAAACAATAACACAACATAATGCTGCCAGCTTTGTGATGAGATGGTGTTATATTTGTAATCTTTCCTTATTATTAACTTTAAATGAGATTCAAAATATTGCAGATTAAGGAGGACAGAAAAATTAACGGGGACATCAAGTGGTTCCCTTACATAGTTGCATTCTTTAAATAAATATATTCTAATAAATACTGTATTGTTTGTCACATTAAAAGTAACTTTAAAAAAATAAACCTTAAGGCAAGGAATTAAACATTTTTTTATTAAAAAGTTTTTTATTGGTCTGTAATAGTCCAATCTTAAGTGTCATGTTTTCTTTCGCTGCAAGTTGACAAATCTTCACAATTCCTAGAAGTAAATGCATTAAAACATCAGTCTGCATGTAATTATTTGATGTAATGAGTTTCACTTAGTGCAAAGGTGTCAAACTTATTTTCATTTCTTCCCATTTCGACTTGCACATTATTTTTGCACACACACACGGATGACAAGATAGGAAACAGTGTGGCAACTTTAAATTAGATGGATCACAGGAGATGGCTCCAAAATAAAGGTCTTACCAGCTTTAGACAGCATCCACACAAGGTCATTTTTCTGTGAATTAATACACAATTTTTCCACTAAAACACATTCATCTCTGGGACACTTCTTTGATGCATCACAAAAAAACATCAAACAATATGAATCCAAATAACTCAGATGTTACAAATTGACATATTGATGAAAAAACTCTGAATTTGGAAGTTAAACAAATTCTGTCATAATTTTGGTATCTAGAAACAGACAAGTAAGAAGAAAGTTGTGTTTTTAAGGAGTATGTGTAAATAACTGGATTAAATTTAACATATGTGCAAATGACAATATTATAGTTTATTTACTGTGCAACAATTATTGAACTGACATTGTGCAACATAGGAACATATGGAGTCTAGATGGATAGCCTCAGTCTGGACCTCTGATTGGTCCAAACTCTAAGGTCCATCATTCTTATTGGGCAGCAGGACAGTTTTTAATGAGTAGAAATTACTAACCTTAACAACTAAAATGAGATGAGTGAGAAACTGACTGCAGCACGCAACGTATGAAAGTTAAATGTCAAACTAGTACGATAAAACTTCCCCACTATCTAAACAAACAGAGCCCACTTTTAAATGCTGTTGTTTTTTCTAGTTCCATACACAACAAGCAGTGAACCAATTAAATAAAATTAAAGTATGACAGCATTTCTTTTTGTTTTCTTTTTCTCCACACTAGCAACAATTACTTAAAATGTCGTGCACCTTAATAAGCAACACAACGGCACCTTTAGATAAATCGATTCAGCATTCATTTCATCCTTTCTCCGCCGCCTCTGCTGGCAACCGCAAAAACGGGAGAGGCGAGCGAAGCGTTGCTGCTTCACCAACTCCTTAACCTGCAGAGATACTGCTGTCGTTCCACTCCGAGTGCTACCTCCGTCTCCGCCCTTCTCTCCGTGCCTCCCTTTTTTTTCCCCCTTCTTTGCTCCGAGCCGCTCTCTCCGCTCCTGTCAGGTCCTTGTTGCCTGGCAACTGCTGTCTTAAGATTTTCCCGGCAGAGTTTGGAAGGTAATAAAACAATGCCCCAAGACAAACAGAAGCTGGAACCGGAAAGGCCTCGGGGATAAAAATGGGAGGGGAGCGGAAGAAAGCGAGCGAGGACGATGGTTCCCTTATAGGACAATCAAAACTCTCTCCTAGGCTTTGCTGTAACAAGAAAGGAGACTAACGGCGTCAAATTCAGGCTCTGAATTTGTGACTCTGACAGGAT
Organism: Micropoecilia bifurca; assembly: GCA_903067075.1. Taxonomy (NCBI): domain Eukaryota; kingdom Metazoa; phylum Chordata; class Actinopteri; order Cyprinodontiformes; family Poeciliidae; genus Micropoecilia; species Micropoecilia bifurca. The sequence continues at coordinate 50,585 of CAEGAF010106498.1, forward strand.
ATTGAGAGAAAACTTGTGGGGGAAATAAAAAAGAAAAAGAACATGCAAATTGAAATGTTATTCCAAGGTGACTGAGCATCCACGCAGAGAAACAGATGTCTTCTTCAAGGTTTCTGAGTCCCAAGGTTACGCAAACATATGGTAATACATTACAACACTCTTCATCTATTGAAAGAAACCCATATCCACCTTGAATGTGGTTTTTACAGTAGGAAGCCTGCATGGGGGTTTTGATTGACATATTCAAGATGTTTATTTGCGCAACAACTGGTCGGCTTTTTATCCCCCAAACCACCAGCAAGGTGTGTTGGTTTTCACGACGTCTGCAGAGAGAAATGTTTGTAAAAAACTAAAACACTGAAAATCTAATTCATCAAGCAGATTTAATATTATCTCTTCTTTTTCCTATCGTATCACTTTGAGATATTAATCCTGCAGGAAATAAAACATTTGCAGCCAACGCTGATTTTATGAAATTTATGAATGCATAGACGGGTGTGGTGTCACTGATAAAACTAAAATGTTTAAACTCATCTGTATTATTATTGTGATCTGGTCATGTCTCAGTGAAACAGAATCTCATTGATAGTTTGCTTAACGGTTCATTTTTAAAAGTGAACCTCCTAAAGATTTCTTGCACACACACGGAAACAGTTTAAGTGTTTCTTTTCTGCAACTTTGACCATTAGTGGTTAGAACTAATGAGAACTTCATTTAAGTCTCTCAGGATATTAAAAAAAAAATCAAATGGCCAGTTAAAAAAAAGACACATTTCAGGATTTGGCCATCAAAATAATGCAAAAAAATTGCCAACTTAACATCTGTCCAGCAGATATAGTATGTAATTTACATATATTAAAAAATGACACTTTTTTTGTACATATCTGTTTAAACTGTCACTTTGTCCTGACAGTATGTGAGACAGATGATCTGTGAAACAAATCAAGCTCCTCTGCCTTCTCCCACTGCTCCCAGTGCTAACTACTGTGTGAAATGAATCTACTTAACTTATGTTTTTTATATTTTCTTGTTTAGTTTTTTAATTCATAAAGATAGAACCTAGTACAACTGTAAGTTGTGATATAGTTAAATCTGGACTGTTTTTTTTCTTTTTGCACCAAACAACTGGGGAAAACACTCCAAAGTAATCATGAAACATAGCACAGGCCCCCTCTCTGCTGTAGCTCAACTCTCGAATTCAATTAATTATTTTATTTTATAGTTTCAATCTGTGTGGTCGCCGTCGGAGATGTCAGGTGGAATTGAAGACGAGAAAGATGAGAGACGCTCTTCTCCCCTCCCTCACTAATCAAAATGCAAATATCCGTCTTCCTATCGGGGCGCTAGTGCGTCGCTGAGGGTGAACACTGTGGCTCCGAATTGAAACATGATGAATACACAGGTTTTATGGCCGCTCTGAAATAAATAAGGGATCACTTTTGAAAATAAATAGTTTCCAAATGGCAAATGATGCGAGTCACTGTAAAGTTGCAAAAGAAATCAGGAAGAAGCCAAACGCAAGATTCAATAACTGTAGGACATGTCAGAAAGGCCTCAGAGCTCCATGTGCTGAAATCAAAGTCAATTCATTACTTAAGCCACAATGTCTGTTGTTACAATTAGCAGCCATACTAAGTATAAGCAGTTTTTTGTTTTTTATAGAAGATTCAAATGTTGATCTCAAGCTGATACACACACACAAACACATGTTTGCATAGCTATCTTTGTGGGACTTTCCATTGACTTCCATTCGTTTCTACAGTCTGTTTACTGCAGACATTGATTCCACACACCGCCGTCGCCTGTGCGCAATTACTTTTCATTTTCTGGTGTTCTGATATCTCCACACTCTGCCTGAGATCTGAAGTCAGTCCCCAAACCATGATCCCTGCCCAGTCCAATCCGTGGAGCTTTACTCACTCGCTCTCATCCGTTGCCTTGAGCGTTGTTCTTCTCCCTCTTTTGTTTCTTGTCCACTTTCTCCTCTGCTGTAGAAGCTGTCAATGCTTTGAAAGTCTCCAACTTTCCCTAACTTGCAGCTCAAGGAGCCCGGATGCTTTATGAATAACTTTGTTCTTTTTTGTGGCTTTTTCATTTTTACAAGAATCTTTAATTTTCATCCGAAACGCCCCCACCGTTCCAGTACATTTCATAGACGCTCTTGACTTGGGGGCGACTCTTTGCAGCAGGAAGTTTTACAGATACAGCGGCACACGATTATCCAAGAGAGCCGGTTTCATCCTGAGCACCATGGACCTCTGTGCCGTATCTCAATGATATTCGTAATTACAAATGCCCACCTCATGATGGTGCCACAGGAGAAGCCGCAGGCGCCTTTGTAATCATTTCGATTAAGATCCGTCCTCTCGGGCACACGGACGGCGGGAAAAAAATTACATGGCACTATATTGGTTTGGACCAATGCGGTGGATTGGATGACACACTGATTGACACCACGGGCCCTGGAGCTGAATCGCAAGCACTTCAAAGAATACTAATACCGTCGAGTGGTAAAGCTACATACGCGGACATCTTTAGAACATTTTACCAAAGGAAAAAAAAAAAAAAAAAAAAAATTGAGCATGCGTCAGGAGTTTTTTCAGACATTAAGGCCGACTCAAAAGACAACCCAACAAGTGAATAATCGGAATTTTAGGAGTCTAAGATGAAAAGGGATCAGAAAACATAATTGGGGAGAATCAGAGATACGTTACCTTTCAAAAGTAGTTTGAACATTTGACAAATTTTGCCTCGGACGATGTCGTCGTCATCAGAGAAATGAAGGGAAGGGGAAAAATCTGCATGATTTTTTAAAAGCTGTTTTGTGACTTTAATACAAACAAAAATGTGAGAAATTCATCCTTACATTTGGATCCAACCCTCTTGTGAGAATATATCGTAAAACCACCTTTCATGACATCTACCTGTCCCAAGGCTGTCTTTAACCAGCTTTGCACATGAAGTGACTTAAATCTTTGTTTTTTTTCACCTAATAGCACAAGCTCAGTCAGATTCCACAGAAATCTGTAGATGTAGGTTTTCCAAGTCCTGCCAGTTTTTTTGATTGAATTTATGTGTGAACTTTGACATGACCATTTCAGACACCATTACGTCAAAGATCTGGCCCTTTATCACAGCCCCTGTACTGCAGTGAAAATATTAAATCAATTTCTTATAATGATGTGCACCGGCTAACTGGTCCCTTTAGCATTTTTTTTCTTTTTACCTTATCAGTTTTATTTTATTTGATTTTCAATTTGAATTGAAAATCAAATTGTTACAATTTTAGCTTCAATCATATTGAGCATCACCAACGCAAGCTGTGGATCTCTGCAGCTCCTCCAGAGTTACCACGGGCCTCATAGCTGTTTTTCTGATTAATTCTCTTCTTCTACTTCTTTGTCAGTGCTGCTAGATGCTGACAGGTTAAACGGTTTGCAGTCGTCACACACTCTCTGTTTTCCAAGCCATTCAAACCTTTGGGATGTTGCTGTTTAACCTGACGGTGCTTTAAACTTCTCTGCATTCGTTGGTTTTCTTATGTTTATGTTGTTTGTTCATTATTGTTCTCTGACAAACCTCAGAGGCCCTCCAGAAAGCAAACTGAAATTAAAATAAACAAAGGCGAGCTCTCTCCCAACAATTAGAGGCGGTTGGCTGCATTGCATTTCACTGAGGGGTATCAGAGTAAAGTGGGCTAAACGCAAATGAATCACTGAGTGATTGATGCTTTACAGATTTAGTTGCTTTTTGTGTTGGTTTTCTTCTTTTTTTCATCATCAATTTTCATTATCCGAGTCAGGAAGCGTCTCGTTTCGGAGAGCAACACAAAGAAGCTAATGGAATAAAATCTTAAAAGCATCAGCGCGAATGCATTGTTGTTCCCACCAAGAGACAATGAGGCACACCGAGGCATGTGACACACCGGTGGTTCGCAGGTACATGGCGTCTGCCGATATTAGAATAGATTGGACGGATGCTGCTCACGTATGATTATGCGCGTCTGTCGTATCCTGACACACTTGTGTTTGTGCAGCAACAGCTTCATAAATGCCCCTCTTGAGAACATCTCGCCAAAAGGTTGAGCACCCGATGTTCTCCTAAAGAAGTGGAAGGTAAATAAAGGCGCAGCTAAATGCTGCTGTTCAGAATGGAGACTTTGCACCTGAGGGGGGGAAAAATGACTCCCCTCTCAAGCTTTTTTTCCCCCACCCCTTGGTTGAATTAATCGTGTTATCGTGTGAAGTGCCATGAATGCTTTAATGGGGAAATCTAAAAAACAAAATAAATTCTGGAGCATCAATTTAAGAAGCGGTCGTCCTTATCCTTCAGTCTGCCTGGAAGGCAGAGACCCTTTGGATCAAGAGGGGCTTTGTTCTCTCCCCGCCTCTCTGTCTAATTCTGGCGGATCATTTGTCTAGGCTCTCTATTGACCTTCAGTAATGTATCCACGCTGTGTTTGAATAGCAGTTACAGTGGGGCTGAGCTATGACTCCAATCGAGTTCTCAAGATGAATATGTTCTTATTTTCAACAAGGATCTGGAGTGGAGGCGCAAGTGGCACTTATTAAATCCTACTATTTCAATGATATACCTTTTTCCGTAAAAAATAAGAATACAATGACTGGTAAAGGAATTTACATCCATTCAAAGAAAAATTTCACATCTAATCACGTTACAAACTGTTTGAAAGATTTTATCACAATTTAATGGATAAACGTAAGTAAAAGATATATATTTAAAATACTTTGTTAACACTTTATTTGACGGGGTGTGAATAAGACTGTCATGACACTGTCATGAACATGACATAACACCTGTCATGAACATGAATAAGTCTTCATGAATATTTATGACTGTTGTCATTCGGTAAACCATGACACTTAATACATAGTTGACATTATTCAAAATGTCTTTGTTATGACAACTTGACATCAACCAAAAAATCCTGATCTGACATAAATTTGTTATAAAAGTGTTACTGATTAAACTTTAGTTTTAATAACATAAGGCTACATAATTTTTAAAGTGCAAGTAGTAATACTTTTATAGCAAATTTATGTCAGATCAAGATTTATTGGTTAAAGTAAAATAACCTTTTGAATAATGTCAACTTTGCATTAAAAGTGTCATGATTTACCGAATGACGCTTCATGACAATAAATATTCATGAAGACTTATTCATGTTTATGACATTGTCATAAACATAACATAACATTCACGCCCCGTCAAATAAAGTGTTACCAATACCTTTAATTAGTTTTTTGACAAGCACAAATATGAAAATTTGTACTTGGAATGCGGAGGGGGAAGCTGAATACATATTCATAGCACACACTTCAGATTTTTACTTTTCCACTATGTTCCTACAACCCAGGATTGTAAAAATACTGTTTGGGAATTTCATACCAACATTCACAAACTTGACCAAAAGGTCTCTGCCAGGGCAAATACTGATTAAAACATGCAAATAAAAGTTTTTTTGGATAATACTATCATAGCTGTACTTGGGCTTTGAAAAACCATGAGGATATCCCCAAGAGATGGCCTCTGATTGCATGTACCAGCGTTAGCTGCTTTGGTAACTCGTCCGTCTACTGCTACTGAAAAAAACACAATTCAGTTCAGCATTGTTCTGCAGTTTTCCCTGTGCTTAACTTGCTGAGTTTTAACAATTTCTAATTACCTGCTGCAGGTCGAGAATAAAAACAGGGATGGAAAGACGGGACAGATTCTTAAAACCTGAAATAATATTTTTATCTGCTCTCAGCAGCGGTACTAATAATTTCCAGAGGCCAATATGTTTTCTGTGGTTTGTTTCTCCCATCCTAACCCCAATATGCGCTCGAGATTTTCCTCTGTGAGCTTTGACTTGACAAAGCGGAAAGAGCTGAGAGGCAGAATTTTGAGCAAGTGCTTCAAATTTGATTGCCAAATTCCTATCGCTGATCGATGGAAAAAAAAAAGAATAATTCACTAATCACAGCAAAAATTCAGTTTCACTTTGTGTCAATGTTTAGCATTCATCAACTGAAGCCCCCAGTAAAGATTAATCTAATTAAAGCCAAACAAACAAATTAAAGCCAAATATGGCGACTCGTCGCCAAACATGGCAACGAGTCGCCATGTTTGGACGTACAAGAGCTTCCTAGAGAAATTTTTGAAAGGGTTTGATTATTACAACAGAAGAAAAAAAAGGCTACACTGCTATCGAGTTAGCTTAAAAATGTAGTTCATCACAGTGATAGGGATGACAACAAACTACTTTAGTGTAGCTGAAGTTGCGAATAAAACTAATATAAGATTGATATTAAAAAAAAATTATACTTCAGTCTGTTGCATCAAATCCCAATGAAACCTACAGTTAGAATGTAACGTTTGAAAAAGTTGGAGGGATGTGAATAAATTATTCTTGGTTGTCAGAGCAACGTTTGGACTACAAAATGCCGGATCAAAGGACCGGAGAGGAGGTGGGTTCCTGGCACAGTTGCAGGTCAGATGGTGGGTCTTCTCCTGCGTCCGGCCACCGGGCTGCAGCAGGAGGGTCATTAAAGTCAGAAACACATGTCATTCTGCATGCATGGTCTTGCTGTCCAATTAGCCGTCTGGAAGCAGCAGTCGAAAAGCTGAACAGGGAGCGTGGCAGAACGCGTGCAAACATGAGTTCTGGATTAATCTCGGACACACTGTGCACATGCGTTTGTAGCAATTGCGATTCCGAGTTCCCCGGTTTTTGCATAATAGTTCAAGTGTAGTTTGTGGAAGGATATAAAGATGAGTATTTTCTCACCCTCTGCAGGAGTGTTCAGATACAGGAACACAGCCACTCACTGTGGGTATCATAAATCTTTTAAACTCCTGTCAAGTTACACCAATATCCCCCCACATACAAAGGAAGTGTGTCGCCTCTCTGAGACACATAAAATCTTAGAAGAAAATATCTTTTCCAAGTTATTTATTTATCCCTTTCCCTCGCCCACATGTTTTCTGGCAGTTTTCATCTCCTTCGCCGGTACTGATATCCAGGTTTCGAGGTTGTTTGACATTTTTTATTTGCTTTCAGAAGAAGGAGGCAAGGACGTAGCTTAGCGACTTGCACCACCATACACACAGCCAATTCTGCAGTTTGCTATACATCACAGACAAACAATTTTTGTGCACTACAGCAATGACAAATAAATAAGAATCCTGACCAATTGACGTTTCACCGCTCTGTAACTGAAATCAGGCTGAACAAGTGAGCAAAAGCTCTGCACAGTAAGCAAACAGAGTAGAAGACGGGTCTGCTTTCCGGAGCGCACAGCGTTCAACATAATCTGCTTCCTCAAGGTCCTTCTGCCTTTCATTTCTGCAATAAGTCAAATTCTGGTTGCGTTTACCCCGTCAAACGGCAGCTTGCTGGCACTTTTTGAACATCTCAGAAAGCCTTCAACCAAACCACTCAGTAGCTCATTGGACTTGCAGGTGTTACAGTGCGTCGAGGGAAAGTTTGAAGAGTGCACCATTTGAGTGAAACATAATTCAGTCACGTTCCTTGCACCGGTACAGTTTTAACAGTGCTGCAAAGGAGAAATCCCTGGTGTTGAAACACAAGACCCATTGGTAATCCTCTTGATGTTAATCTTTTAGGATGTATTTTTAATTCGTTCCCTTTAGGAAGAAAAGCCACATTCCACCAGGGTGACTTGCTGCATGTGTAGAAATTTGCGCTGCTGCTTGTGGAGCATTGAGCCAGTTTTCGGTCTTGGTCCGATCACTATGTAAACTGCTTCAGGTTCTTGTCTCTAAGTGGTCGCATGTCACTCTTCCTTCACGACATTCAACATGTAATTGAAAGACGACACATGAACTGTGTGTGCGTCAGGTTAGAATATTTAAGAGACTGAATAATAGTGTCTCTCTTTCTTGTGTTTTTTCTCTGCTTACCAAAATAAATCCTGTGGTATTGAGGTGTTGCTGAGCTTATCAATTATAGCAGCTTTGCATGTGGGTGACGATTTCCTTTTGTTAAAACTATAAGCCCATGTGCAATACAAGATATCCTTACACCCCATACTTATCTTTGTCAGAAGCTCCACCTCTGCAGCTTCCTCTACAGAGCTCCCCAACTTTTTTTTCCCAGAAAGCAAAGCTGAAATAAAAACAGCATGAAGCAAGAAAAAAAAAAAACACATTCTGTCTAGGGGCAATTCAGTTCAGTTTGGGCACTGATGACCTCAGCAAAGCCAAGGACTAGTGGGGTCCAACACCTCAAGAAAGATGGATTTTGTTGCCCCTGAATGGGCCGAGATTATCTCTACTGCACAGGAGTCGGAAGAAAGGGTGCTTCTGAACATCTCTGCGTGGTGAAAAATGAGGGACCGAGATACAATTTCTTCTTTAATTCACAAGGGGTACTAGCTTGGCTCTGATAAGACACAAGTGATCAACTTCCTTTGATGTGGTGGGTCTCCTCTCTTCTGCTCCGCTGATATGCTGGATGTACTTTTCCTCAACAGGTTACCGCGTCGCTACAAAAGGGAAAAGGAAAAGGAAAGTGAAGGAAGATGGAGAAGCTGGCTGAAGAGACGCCATATAAGATCAGAGCAGAGATCTGGATTTACGATACGAGTAATGCTGTGAGCGCCGTCAGACTGTGAGCCTTGGTTTCCTAAAGGTTTTGCGTGTACAAACATAGATGCAAACCCGATAGGAAGTGCAAATGTAATCTACGAATAACACCCAAACAGGATCGCATCGGCAGTATGAGGGCTTAACTCCGGTATTTTTTGTGTTGATGGAGTTTGGGTATGTAGCCATATAGCCCAGAAAAGGATTGTTTTATTATTCTACAAATTGTGCGGGAAAGAGATGTTTGTGTGGAATTTTCTGAAAATAAATATGCAATTAAATCAAAAAATTGTGCCACATTACTCGACAAATTGAACATTAACAGAGACCAGAAAACATAGAGCCAAAATAGTAGAGCAGGTGTAGCAGATAGAAATAAACTTACTGAGCAACTTATTCTTTTTCTCAAGCAATTTGACACACCTTTGTCGATCAGGTTCATAGTTTATAGCGTTCACGTGTAAATAAATAACCGCATGAACTTTGTCAAATGTGTCGAATCCTTAAGATCCTGAGGAAAATGTAGAGCTAGCTTATTCATTCTGATAGTGACTACGGCTCAGATGCTCATTTTGCTTCAGAAACTGTAAGAGGCAATCAAAGCTGCTAAATGAAACGTGCCTGTTAAATTTACCATTCTGCAGCAGCAAAGAACAGATGATGGGTAAGTAACAGCTTCAGTCTTTTGAACCACAAGTCCTCCCTTAATTTCATCCTATAAGCTTTGATCAAATGAACCATCAGCAGCTTTAGGACACAAGTACAAGCCTGAAAATCAAGCACAATGTTTTAATCAGTGACGATCATTTGGTTTAAAGAAACATTAACTTAGACGAGGTGGCAGCGTTTACGTCGTCTCAGTTGGGATAAATGCACATGAAGTTGTTTTTACTACCTACATATCAACTGACAGTGAGAGAAAACCCCATAATTACCAAAACAGTAAAGGTTTTAAGAAAGTTTCCAACATGTCGTCATTCTTTTGACTATCGCAGTCAATGTTTAGAGTTATGACTGATCGTGTATTATATCGAAAGGGCTTCTCTAACTTTCAAACTTTGAAAATGACTCACGAGACATTTTGCTTGAAATATTCAAAACAGGACTGTTTTTCACTTCGGGATTATGAAGAAAAAGGTACATTTTTTAAAGATTTGTTATTATGAGATATGAACAAATCTAAGAGGTTTTCATAATTCAGTAACAGGCCATGTTTACATCCAGTCTACAGCAGAAATGCATGTAAGCAATTTAAACTGAACCTTTGTCCGTTCCCATTAAAAATGGGCTAAATAAGGACCGAGAACTTTAGAAATTGGAATCTGTAAAAAAAAAAACAAAAGAACCGAGACGTTGCCATGTAAAATGCACAGGCACTCTGACACCAAACTGCAGCTCCACATGGTCTGTTGTTCCTCCGGTCGCTCCTGGGCCCCTCACCCCTCCCAACAGGCCCCCAGTTGTCACAAACAGTGTCAGCAGTGGTCCCTCAAACCACCCGAGCCATAATTAAATCTCCAGATCTGAAATGCCAGCGTTTCTGCTGACGTCTAGTCAATATAGGCTGGTAATTACGTTCTTCTAATTTATTCATCTCAAAATGATAATTGTTCACCTTGACATAATTCGACTATGTTTAATCCATTGCTGCTGAGTGTTCTAATTGCATTTACCATACCGGATCTGGGGGACAAAAAAGAAAACAGTAATTTCCAAACGAATAGAAAATCGAAAACAAGACGAAGTTGGAAACGGCTTCTTGACGACTTCTGGTAATGGGATATTTATACCTTATTGTCTGTTTCTAGGGTTTCACATATATTATCATCATGATGTGGCACAATGATTTACTGCCAGCTCAGAAAGTTCTTACTGATGTCAAATTGCTGACATAGTCGTAATACACTTCTGAAAAGGTCACTTGTGTCTGGGCTATCAGTGCTTGGATGATTTCGTCACAGCTTGGGATCCCAGTGAAACCCAATGGGCTTGAGGAAAATCCACCAGGTCTGTTGGTAACAGAGTGTCGATTTTTGACTGACCCTTTCATCAACAAGACGGACAACAACAACCCCTTAGAAATCCTGCCGCTTGTGATCCTTTGTGTCGAGGATGCAAATAAAAATAAAAGGTCGTCGCTTACAGAGGCTGGAGAGAAACGTCCACATATATTGTGTCTCGGGGTTGCTAAGAAATAGCAAATAGCGAACTTTAGACAAAAGAAGATTTCAGTACATGCTTGAATCAGTTTGTGCAGTTTCGACGCGTGTCAATTATCTTTCAATCAGGCAGTTGAGGTGAAGTTGTGTCTCATTACTGTCTTGATGTCATACAATTTGTACATCTGACTTCTTCAGGCTTGCATTATTTTTCCCCGGGATTCTGCAGCCAGTAGCCAGTTGGTACTGGCTGCAGAAAAGCCAGTACTAACTGGCTTTTCTGGTACTGGCTCCTTTTTGTAAGGACAGAATCTCTTTGAAGCAGCTTTTCATCACATTCATCACACAGATACTTGATGGTCGAAATATCCAAGGTTTACTTTGACTGCACTCTCCTGGCGTCTGAAGTGACGCGGCAGAAAACTTCAGGTTATAGTTGGTTGTCGTAGCGAAATATAATTTTCGTTTGAATTTAATTTCAAAACAGGAACATAAAATTTTTTACCATTGCCACTTTGAAGAATGGAAATGGTTCTATCTCTGCTACATGAGAACATAATCATGAAACACAGGCAAGTGGAGGAAACGAAACGCTTGCCTGAGCAAGAACATGAAATATCTTCTAATCCTTCATCATCTAACGTAGTTATGTTACCGCCTCACCGTATAAGCTAGCAATTTTTTGTAAAAAATGTCTATACACAAGATAATTGCACATTACATGGCATGAAAACTTGTTTTGATCCAGCTTTCTCTCAAGCCTAACTAAGCATTTTTGCATGTCTGCATGAAAAAATTCTTGCAGCAACAGGGATAAGAATACAAATATAGAAAAATACTAAAACTGCAATAAGCAAAAAACACATCGCGCCATAGATCATGACCCACTGCACACTCATGGTGAATTTGTTTGGGCTTGTTAAAGCCCGGTTCCCCAGCTGCTGCTTTCCTTTGCCTGCTGAGTTATAATCCAAAGCAGACTGACTACATAAGCTTACTGGAATGTGCAATGAATAATTCAATGTTTGCTCTGTTGTCATCTAAGTAGCAAACACGTTCTCGCTGCTTCCTCCAAAGCATGTGAAATTATGAAAGATTTAGGACGAAGAGCCCAAAATGTCAATTGACATACAATTATTAGAAGCGTAAAAGACCAGGGATGCTGTGGTTTAAAGGTAAACAGGACTTCTTTTTTTTTTTTCTCTTTTCTTTATAGAAAATGTGACCGAGGTCGAGGAAAAGGAGCGGAGCAGCTCACGACCAGCTATCCAACTTCCAGAAATAACGTATAGCCTAAAGAACAATTATGTAATGACATTAAAAAAATAAAAATAAAATCACCACAGTATGTCTTCATGCTATTTCAGAAGTGTTTCTGCATCTCATCCCATTGCTTTGCAATAAAAGCTTGCTGTTCATTTGACAGCTTCCCAGTCTTGGGAATTAAAGTGGATCTGCGATGGTGCATCTCCTAATGACATCCTATTTCCCACAACAGTCCTGACATTTTGGCTGCCTTATTTGTTTTGCGCTCTTTGCCTTCTCTTTGAAGGTCACTCCCAAATTACTTTAAAGCATGCAAATCACTATGTCCACAATCCACCTTTAGTACTCAATGAGCTGAAGCAAACGGAGCAGACAGCCAAACGACGCAAGTGGTGAAAATATGGGTAATCTTTTAATAAAGATAGTTCTGTTTTCAGCAAGTTTGCTGCATAGTTTCGGGTCGTGGGCTTGACATTGTGAACAAGAATGCTTAACAGTTTTATGATGCTTTTGTGTGGACAAAAAAAAGATATGATATTACGCTATTTTTCCATTTTTGGTTAAAAAATCATGCAAACTTGAACTCCCACTTTAAGGCCATGCTGCATGTAGCACGTACATAGATTTGTTAGTGCATACTAACCTCATAGACGGCTTTATAATGTGCGACAGATTACGTGAGTTTCCCTTTTATTTTGAATATGAACAAAAGGTCAGTTTAAATGTTGTAGCGGTCTGCTGTGTAACACTCAAATATCGTATTTGTCGGGCGACTCCTACGACCGGTTCGCTCTCTGGATACCGGTAAAGTCGACGCCACTCGCACATAGAAACCTGCAGACTCTGCACTCACTTCAGAAGCTGCACTCCTGTTTGCTAAAACGGGGACACAAATAACACAAAGGCATTTTATCTACCAATAAAGAGAAAGAGAGAGTGTGAGAAGCGGGCCATGAAAGTTAATCAAGGCAGCCTAACAGGGACTGTGCCTGGGTTCAAATGATTTTACCTGGAGCACAGTGGACAGGACGTCTTGCTAAACCGCTAGCGTCCCTTTTTGTAGACAGCTGCTTTAATGGCATCCTCTCAAATCAATACAACTGCTAGTGGTATTTGTTTCCCCACATCAAAGATGCGGCTAATGGTGAAGCTGCAGAGAGTTTGTGGACGTAGAGGGAATTTTCAGAGATTGTTGCTAGCTCACGGAAGCAACGTCGCTGAAACTGTAATTATTGCATCGTTTTTGTCGGACGGCATAACCGTCTAGGTTGTAGTTGCATCTGAACACGGTCTGAGAGAGCCATGCAAAGGGCATGACTCTTTCATGCCCTTTTGCAGTTAACTTCCTGCAGAATCACAGGACCAAGAGGAAGCCTTGAAGCTGTTTCTGTTCTTGGCATGAACATCGAGAAACACATAACATAGATGTAAATGTGTGGGAATAAATGTACCTTGCCGAGCATCATGTTCTGGAGTTAAATCTTTTAATGAGTGTCTTGTTTAGTATGGAGGTGAAGAAAGTGGAATATATGTATATATCTATATATACTACATTGGGAAATTCAGTTTATTTAAGCATCTTGAGATACTTTTTCATGCTGACCACCTAACGTCTGGTGCTGAAAATGAATAGCTCTGCATGTGACCTTAAGTGTTCAGAAGTCAGGTTTTATTGCAGGAGTCAGGTTGTCAGTTGGAACCACTTGAAGTATTGGGTAAAGGGAAGTAAATCTTTATCAGCTCAAACGGAGCGTCTCCATCAGAGAGTCTCAGCGTTGCGTCAGAGTTTTTGACAAGTCCAAGAATCTTGTCATTCAGTCTGAGGTATTCATTACGTGAACTACTTTATTTTCTTTCTTTTTTTTTCTGGTGGAAAAGGAAGTTGATTCAATTGTGTCTGTGTGTGTCATCGCATGTTTCTTACTCCACTTAAGTCCAAAGCAGACAGCAAATAGTGTGACGGATGTTTGACCAGTATTCTCACATACATTATTTCCTTAGGTTAACTGAAGTTAAGTTAAATGCTTAGGCACCTGTTACATTTTTCCAAATTTAACAACATGTGCTCATATTAAGGACAATATTTCCCTATTAAAAAAAAAAAATTTAAGGAGGGACGCCGCTGCAAAACAGCTCTTTATGTTTCAATTCATTAGATCTGCAACTAATGAACTCCAGATACAGCATGCATTTCACTATGCATGCTGTACCTGGAGTACATTAATATAAAATGATGTGAGAAGCTTGCCACAAAACAAAGAGATTTTGCTTATCACTAATTATTCAACACAGTGCTTAAGCAACCTCTAATTTCTCAAGAATATGTAGCATAAATAAAAAAAGCACATCAACTTGCCTCCAAACTTCTTCTGTGAATCAGAATTTCACCCATTTTTGTGTCTGTGTGAGACCCTGCCGGGTCTCTCTCATCACATTTCCCCCCCCTGCTCCGTGTCAAGATACGAGATCTGCAGTGGAGATTATTAGCAAGAGCTTTCAGCAGTTTTTTTTTTGCCCCAAGTCTCCAGAGACTTATCTACAGTAGCAACTCAGCATTTGGGGGAGAGCTTAAATTAGACAGTCGATGAATTTGGGTGAAATACAGAGAACATTGTGTGTGGATGTGCTACGGGAACCAAGACAACAGGCCAGATTAATGATGTTGCCCAGAAGTCAAAAAAAAAAAAAAAAAAAACTGAGAAGAATCTCTGCAATCTAGCACACGGCTGTGTTCGAAGAGCCGAAGAATGTCCTAAGAACTGTTTCCATCTTGGACAACTCTGCACCTCATTATGTGGTTCCAAACCGTAACATTTGTGCCAAAAAAGAAGAAGTGTGGCATTTAACGTAGCCACCGAAGGGAGAGGAGAAATAAAATGCTGCCCAAAAACTACCATCTTGTGAGTCTGACTTTTTTTTTGTTTAGAGGATAAGGAACAGGAATAAGGAATTTGATCGTCTTGAAGAGTGAATGAGGAGACTGCTGTGGACGTGATGGTTGGAAATGTTGCTGCAAAGGAAAAATAAACATAAAGACAAGTGTTTCAGCATTTTCCATGTTTTCTTTTTCTACCTTTAGCACATTTTATTGCATCAAAGGTAGCAATAAAGCTTTTTTTCTAAATTTTTGTAGTTACAGCCACATTCGTCATGGATTTTAGGATTAGGATTCCAAATAATAGACCAACCCTAACAGGGCACTGAGCAAGAAAGAAGACATGGTTTTCATTTTATCATATGAAAATGGAACTGAAGTGAGTATATTATTTCTAACAGTTCTTGTATATTATTATCATTTTAGAGATTCCTGCTCATTTCTGATCAAAAATCAGCTTCTTGGCTGAATTTAAATAATTGCAAATCCAAAACTGCCATGGGCCTGAATAACTTTGGGTTTAACTTTACATGTTCTGGCTCATAAAATAGAATAAATTCCAGGTACACAGTGAGAGAATCATGTTTTTCTTTATTTATAATGGACTCCAGACACCTTCTGCAGCCTGGTTTCGAGCGCTCCAGTTTGCGCTCCGTCCTCGCAAATTAAACAGCCCGTGTGTCTCAGGAGCACATGAGCTCTTTCCTTACAAGCTAAATAACAGCCTGGGTGAGCGCTGACCCTTCTGGATGTAAAGAGCCTGTCATTGTTTCACACATTCTCCACATCCATCCTTTTAGTAATATGCCTCCTCCTGCCAGCGTGTATTTGAATATTTCATTCAAGACAGATGGAATCCTAATCTTAGCTCCAAGCTGTGGCGTTTTGTCACAGATCCATTTTCCAATCAAGCCGTCTACGTCTCCTCCGCCATTTTTCCTCGCCCGCTGCTGTGTTTTGTCCTCCCTCTGGCTTTGCCAGCCATCACTCACCAAGCAGACTTTCTTCTCCTCAGTCTCTCTCCTTCCTGCTGACTTTCTTTACTGAGGTGCTTCAGATTGAAATGCCTGAATATTTAATATATTTAATTTTCACCGTCATACATTATGTTCGGTCTAATACTCACTGGACTAATCTGACGTCTTGACGTTAAGATTAACATAATGGAGTGCGTGGAGAAGGTCTAGTGGTGACCGATGTTGAAAGGGTGACGCTTTGTTGTCGGAAACAAACTTTTACTTCATTAAAAAAAAGCCTATGATTTACTTCGTCCCTTTGTTTTTTGTCAAAACAGGAAAAAGTAGGAAAACGGTCGGAAATACCACAGAAAGCGATATTGGCTCATCACGATGAGGCCGCAGACCAGAAAATTTGTTTATTTATTACAGCAGCCTCACAATTGATAAGTAGCAGTCCAGACTCCTTTGTTAATTACTATTAAATCTGGAATAAATAATGCATGTCTTAGATAAATGCGACCTTAGATCATAGAATAAAATTAAATATTCTGAGGTTAAAAACACATTTTTAATTTAAAACATTATCAGGCCTAAATGTAGACAATGACGGATCTCCAATCATCATGTAGCTTTTATCTTTATTTTTTTTTTATTGGATTGTTGCTTGAGATTTCCAGAATAAATATGGAGGCTCCAAACCTCAGTGGTATGATGAATCCTTGCCTATCTTATTCTTTCTCCTCTTCAACATCATCTGTGAATTTAAAGTTTGTTCTTTGACAATCTGACAGATTCGCTCTGAGTTCTGATTGCAGACAGAAGCCGTGACTCTTCCTTTGGACTCCAGCACAACAGTTCCCGGATTTAGCTTTGTGACGTTTACCCTTCGCCTTGGCTCAAAGCTGCACTCGACCAGCAATAGAAATAGTTTAGTGCCAGCACGTCAAAAACCTGAATATTGTGTAATAATGAATTGGCATTTTAAAGAGATTTATTACATATAGAGGAACATATTTCAAGCTTATATTGTTCTAATGTTAATTTTTTAAAGCTTATAGGGTTTTTTTTTCATCAAATAGATGGTGCCTTGGAAAATATCAGCACAAATGTCAAGTTACTGAACGAAAAACTTTTGAGCTGTAGTTATTTTGGATTCCACTTTAGAACCTGCGCCTCATTCTCAACCCTTAAAAAAATCAACATCACCTTATTGTGAAGATAAAATAGTGACGACTGGTAAATACTAGAGGTGTGCCGATCGATCGGTCACCGATCATAATCGGCCGATTTCCGTGAAATCGGTGATGATCGGGATCGGCCGATCATTGGCTCTTGAACCGATACGAACACTTGCATCTCATTACCCTGCCTGTCTGTCCAGCTGGTCTCATCTTTCCTTCACTCTGCGCAAACGCGCAGCAACAAATCCTAAGCGATGTGTAACTATAACGCACTGAGTGAATGAGG
>CAEGAF010106513.1:0-10488 GCA_903067075.1 Micropoecilia bifurca
GCCGATCCCGATCATCACCGATTTCACGGAAATCGGCCGATTATGATCGGTGACCGATCGATCGGCACACCTCTACTGCTGAACTTACAGTTTAGTCCTTGTCTTGGCTCAGCTTTAGTAATGAATTGGCCTCGACATCGCGTGGACTCTACTAAACTCAATGGATTTATTGCTTTTCCGTTCCCAGTAAAGCATGCTCCCCTTCAGTATTTTGAGCACTGCAACAAACTAATAATTGGAGCTTCTTCTAGTAACTACTGCTACCTCCCAGTGGACAAACTCTGTGAGCTGCATCAGCATGAACGGATGACAGTAAGCTGGATCCTGCAGGCTGTGGTGGACCGCTGTTTCTGATAAGCTCAGCTCTCTAAGTTAATTAGGCCAGTTTATCACTTTTGACTGGATCCATAAGAAAGTCCCACACAACTGGCCTGAGAATGAACTGCCCGCTGCCTTGCTGATGAATTAAAGAGCTTGGTCTTTCCTGTTCTTGTGTATGATTTTCTTGAGTCAATCCACTTTATCCATAAGATTAACTAGCCTGATTAGAAGGAAGGATTTTTACTGGTTGTAAAGATTTTTCCGAAACTGGCAGCAGGGCAGAGATTTACTTGTAGAGTATGATAAATAAGCAATAACAGCAAGCTGTGGCCTTTTTGTATCATGAAAAAGCTCTTTGTACTGTATCGAGAATGCACACACACACACACACACACACACACACACACACACACACACACACACACACACACACACACACACACACACACTTTTGTATTTCTACCTGCAGTAGGACTTTATATCGACTTCAATTCATTTTAGTAACTGCATTTATGCCTCCCTGACATGTTCCCTAAACCTAACCATTACTAGTTTTTTCTTAACCTTAACCAAAACTTAATTCACATCTTGTCTCTAAACTTATCCCTTAATCCTAAACAGTGGGGTCCACCCTATTAGGAATGTGCTTTGTGTCCCCATAAGACCCGTTGGTCTTCAAAAGTTCAGTAAATATGCCAGAAATTATCCTAAATAGACTAGCTAAATAAGTACATACACATATTAAATTTTTCTATCTTCTCAAGGATTTTGCATTGATTTACTTTCATGTGTTTCTGTAGCCTAACCCCTAAACAGCTCTGCTTGTTATGGGCCAAAAAAGGATCAGTGGGTCCTCACAATGTAGCATTTGTTGGCAAAATGGGCCTTACAAGGTGAGAAATGCTAGCACACACGCACACTCCTCTGAGAAGAAGTTACTCTCACATAGATGCATGCCGTTGCTCAATTTGCATCTGAATACCAACTTTTGTTGGAAAATTCAAGGGTCCTTGGAGATTTTGCACATTCAGTTCAGAGCCAGGCATGCCAGTGGGAACAAAGTCACACATTAGCAAAGCCCTGCCAGCCTCAATTATGACCACAGGGACTGGCTTGATAATGTTCGGCCGTTCACATTCAGCTCTGAATGTGTCCATCTAAACTTCCCTGGCCACTTCCTTCATGATTTTTTTTCTTTCTGCCATCAGGGAATAGCAGATCGCACATTTCTGTGTCAAGAATGAAGAAGGAGAAATATAGAGGTTCTCTGCTTGTGGATTCTGTTTGATTCTGTTCTGTTTTATATGGAAGCCTTGGTCTTGGTGTCTAGTTTAATGCTGTAGAAAATCCATCTGCAGTGGATGTGCTTGGTCTTTGTACTCCCAAAGTTTTTCCCTTTTTCTTTGTTTTCGCCCACTTCTTTTTTCACTTGTATTCTCTCGATCTGTTTCTGTCTCTGGGCGTTGGAGATGGAGATGGAGAATCCAGGACTGTGGTTTTAAGCTTGTGGCCTGCTGGCTCTATATTTTGCATGCGTCGTGAAACACAGCTGATTAAATCAGAAATCCAGAGTGGTTTGCCCTTCTTTAATAAAAAATATACGTGCAATTTGCTGGCTTCTATCGAATGCTGTCTGTAACATTTGAATCTCGGGGGGGGGGGGTTAAAGGGGGGGTGCGGTATTGCAATTTGCCTGACAAGCTCTTTTTAAAATTTCCCCTCCTTTGAGCTGGAGCTTTTATGGTTTCATTGAGATTTCTTCACGTTTTTGGAAACTATTTGTCAGAGCGCTGATATTTCCTAATGGAAACGCTCTGACAGAGCAAAGCTGCTCTTTCTTTCTCCACTCAGCCATGATGAATGAAGGCTGAGTAAACCCCAACCACTCCTCTCTGCTTTATTGAGAAACAGGGCAAACATTAAAGTTTAATTTCATTGCCTCATCATCACGACCCTCGTGGTTGCAGCTGCTGTCAGCGCCCTGCTGCTAACTGCTACCTTCACTACCGCCACCGCTAATTAATCCCTCACAAACTAATGTGACCATCTCCGGAGACTTTGTCCGCTCTCACCCCACCTTTCTTTACATTACCTGTTCAACACGGCGGAAAACAAAGCCGGTTCATCCGCCGCTGCTGCTGCTGGTTACTCCATGCGTGTGTGGCAATCACTGACTGACTGTCGAGAGGCGAGTCTGTCCACGGCGGAAACCTGCTAACAGTCAGAAGCGGTCGGTAATCCTGAAAATAACACATTTTTCATTAAGCGACAGGCCGTAAAAGCTCAAATTATTACAAAGATTAAGACTTATTTACTTACCGGTGCCTGGCAGCCGTACTCGCCTCAAACTCTGAATTACTCCCGTGTACCGCGTCAAATACGGGCAAGGAACTCACAGCTACTTCCGGTGGAGAGCTCAAATTAAGATTAAGGAACTCGTAGCCCACACGTCTGCTTTCGTTTTGCTATCAATGTTGGGTTTGAAAATAACTTGCTAAGCGTAATGAAAACCATACAATGGCACTGAAAAATGTAGGGCGCTTTTACAAAGTTTCAAACTACGATCTGTGCATTTATTTTGAAATTCAAAGAACCAAGTTCCGGTTGTAGGGAGGTAATTATCAGAACTTGTTGCAGTCGCTTTTAGGGGATCATTTCTGCGCCTGCGTAAAACGATGATTCATATTTTTGAGTAAATGCGTCTTTCCGTTATAATTCCTGTCACCCTCTAAGGTAAATGTCCCGATATAGAAACAAATAGATAGAGAAAACATCCGACATAAAAAAAGATATTACAATAAATTAGGATTTAATAAAATAATCAAAAACTTACAGTAACAAACAGACTGGCAGTCTGATTAGCATCACACTACTTGATCAGTAATGAAATTTCCGAACACAGTAATTTCCACATAAAAAGTTTAAAAGCAACACAAAAGATATTTATTTTTCTTGTGTATTTCACATTTCCTCTATCACTTTTAGTAATACAGTATCTTGTTCTAACGTTGCCACTATTCATAAAAAGTTAATTAATTGTTAATATCATAATAAAAGTTTGCTCTTCCGACAAACACATTTAATCCATATTAATCACAAAAACTACAATGTGGTCAAATAAATTAAATAAATTCAAATAAATTAAATTTGACTGAAAGTATTTTTGTTATTGCTACCTATAAATGTTTATCTTTAGATTAAGCCAACATTAAGATCATTTGTCTGTCTCACATGTAAATCATATTACTTTCCACAGCAAAGGTTGTAATATTAATTAAATATTATGAGTGTATTTTAATTTGTTTCAGTCTTTATAAACTGGATCTTTTTGCTCTGCAAAAATCCCTGAGCTCATTTGTTGCGATTTGACCTTATGTAAATAAACTGAAATTAATTAACAAGTAATCACTTCAGTGTCAATATTTCAGATCCTTGTTGACACTTTTACTGCTCAATCATTACTTTTTTTTTAGGAAATAAATCATCACACACCTGGACATCTGCTCCTCATTTTCCCCAATTAGTCACTTAAACATAATTTATCTCTCTTTAATTGTTTTATTTGTAATAGTCTCACCTGTAGTTTTGCTGGGGGGGTTTCTTTTTTTTTGGTTTCATTCTTTTGTTCTTTTATCACATGGAAAAAACTGACACCACAGTTGCCTTCTAGTGATTTTTGTACTAAAAATGAATGACATCATAAACATTTACCCGATTTATCGAATGTAATCCACTGTGTGATGCTGCCACCTGCTGGTGGGTTGTTGCTAGTGACTGCAAAAGCGACACCTGTTAAATCTTTTTCTTTCTTTTTGAATTATCCACGTACACAAAACTTTTACAATCACGGTCTGATCTTCAAGTACATTTCCAATCAATCAGAATTTATTTCAGAAAGTGAAACTCATTTATTGCAATAAATGTAACAGCTGAATGGGCCTTGAGTTTGCATTGCTTCACAATCCCTGAAAGGCTGCAGCCCTCCATGTTGTCATCTACCACGTTTTTCCTTCCACTAAACTTTCTGTTGCCTGTTGGATGATGTCTTCCACATGAAAAAATGTCTTCACCTTTTCTGAAATCTGAAATATTTATTAGTTTTGTGTAATAGAAGTGTCACGGTTAATTAGCAAATATTAAGCCCAATCCTGGTGTAGAAAAATCTCTATTTAAAAAACATTAACAACCCATAACCTGGTGGGGGGCAAACAAAGCCTGGTGACCCACCAGGCTGATGTATTTTTGCGTGACTACAACTTTTTAGACTTATCGAAAGTCATGTTATGTTCTGGTAGGTGAAAATTACTTTCTACTTTTTGTACTTAAGTGGGTTTGAAAAAGTAAGTAAATTTTTACTTTTACTTTAGTAGAACACACCAACCTGTACTTTTGCTAGCTGATAAATCGCTTAACGGCTTTGTGCCACAATACATTAAACGCTGTTGCTGACCAGAACCAGAACCAGACACGGAGAAGCAGAATCCAGCTTCTATGCACCACAAATATGAAAGAAACTTCCAGAATACGTGTAACAATGGCACTTGACAAAATGTAATATTTCAATTGTTTGTATTTTTCTGTCTTTATGATGTAGCATTTGGTAATAATTATTGCTGTGTTATACCAATAAAATGTTATTGATCAATACTTTTACTAGACTATTGTTTCATGCAAGTATCTGTACTTCTACTTAAGTAGAGAACGTATTTTTGACACCTGCGTCTGTTAACTAAACGAAGCTTTTACTTTCTCTTCATTTGAGTCCCTCAAACGTCAGTGTCACGTTACTAAACCTCCACAGGCGGCTCTGGTTGGGGCTTTAAACCTGTCAGTCACCGAGGCAGACATGAGATTTGTTCTCCGCTGCCTGTTGGAGACGGAATCCCGTCTGTCCGCGGTGTTGATAGGCTGTTTTTCCGTTGCTGCTCCGTCAGTGTGGCGCTAGGAGGGGAGGAGAAGAGCAGGACAGGTCAGCGCGACTAGCAGCCAGATCGCTCACCAGACACGCAGGGAGTCGACAAAGTTGATCATAACCACCGGTTTCACTTTGATACCGGCGCAGCAGCCGTGAAATAACGAGATGAGCTCCACTTCTTCACCCGTAAGCTTCCAACAGCCTGTTTACCTTTGACCTGTCAGCTGTTAGCTGTGTGGAAGCGTTAGCATGTTAGCTGCGTTAGCTTGTTTGTTAGCTGCGATGCTAACGCTGTTTGTTTACACCCGCCATTGTTCCAAACAACAGCAGCAGTCTTCGCTGCAGCTGCTCTCTAGCCTCTTGTCCGGTGCTATATATAAACTGTTAACCTTTTATTTCGAGTTTCCTTAGTTATGCTGACTAAACCAGCGTAGAGTCTCAACTTTATGAACTATAGTTTACTTAGAACTGTGGGGTTTAAAGGTAAATCTGCAGTTCAATAAATTCAATAAATAGATGCTACAGCATCTATTTACTGAATGCTGTAATGAATCCGTGTTTCCAGTTTGTAATAATCCAGTTTTAACAAAAATAATAATAATAATGGATTAAGAAGACTATTTGTATGGACATCTCTGAAAACATAAAGCTGATGAATGTTATGAAAAGTAAAAATTGAAGATGGTAATGATGGGAATAAAAAATAATAATTGGAAAACATTTATGTATGTTTTTAAATCTCCAATGGAGAGAAAATTAAAGTTTATTTTTAATGTTAGTTTTGAATTTGTCACGTTGGAAGTACATGGAGTAAAACGTCTGGGTTTCTGATTGTGCGCTGCAGACGATCGGGGAGTTCTTCCTCATCCTCAGTGAAATGGGTTTCACTGAGCAACAGATCCAAGCAGCGGTGCAGGCGGGACATCTCTCTGTGACAGAGGCCGCTGAATGGTAAATAAACTAAAATAAATTTCAAGCTTTTGATATGTATGTCGAGCGTCTCACGCATCCCCTCTCATTCACAGGCTCTTACAGGGTCAGTATCCACGCCATACGTTGGTGAAGCAGACATCCAAGTCGTCTGAGACGGCCCTCTCTGCCTTTAACCCGCCCAGAGACGCAGCAAGCAGCTCCACGCTACCTGCTTCTCCTAGTGACAGCAGGGGTAAAAAGAGAAAAACAAAAGCTCCTCATCAGTTAAAAGTTAATTAGTCTGATTTTACTTGATTTATTCTTTTCTGTTTTCTTTAACAGCAGGTTCCTCGCTAGTCCTGAAGCTGTCCGAGTCGACCTCCCAGTCTCCTGATCCTCCTCCAGTTGAGTCGCGGATCAAACAAGACAAGAGCGACTTTGAGGAGAAAGAGAGACAACGTGTGGCTCAGAAAGTCCTGGCCGAGAAGAAGCAAAAGAAGCAGGTCTGATCGAAGACAAACAGACGTGTCACACGTGCCGGTCTGTTGGCGACTTGTGAAGAAAATTTCGTTTTGTGTTTGTTTTGTTTTGCCAGGAGCGCGAGATGGTGCTAAAGCGAATAGCTGAGGATCGAAAAACCTTGCAGGAGAAAAGCCACGGCGGCTCTGGAGCAGCAGACACGGCTCCTCCCAGCGGCGAAGGCCAGAAACTGGGAGGGAAAGTCCAGACTAATGTTGACAACTGTATCCTCATGGTAATGACTCACTTATAAAGCAGTAGAAGGTGATCAACCTAACAGCTGAGGAAGCTTTCAATTAAAACTGATAACTTACTCAGACGCACTTATGACACTTGGTCTGGGTAATCATGTTTTTACATAACTCTTTTAATGATTTTATTTAAAAAATATTCAATTTGGTTAGCAGAATAGACATGTGTCTGTCTTATAACATATCTGATCAGCCAATTTAATCTAGTTAATGTAACTTGATCATTTTTATTTAAAAGGTAATGCAACTTAAATCTATCTAGTTGAGGCAACTTGCATCTAGTCAATGCAGCTAATCTATGTAATCTAACCTAACTCAACTTTTAACTTCAGATTTTTCATCACATGTATTTTGTGCGTTGCTGCAGATCCGGCTTCCCTCGGGTGAATCCATGCGTGAGCGTTTCTCCGCCGACGCGCCGCTGCGCAGCGTGGTGGAGCACATCAGCGGCCGCCACCCGTCCCTGTCCCCCTTCTCCCTCCTCCAGGGTTTCCCCAGGAAGCGCTTCGGCGAGGCGGAGCTGGCGTGTTCGCTGCGCTCTCTGGGCCTCACTCCCAACGCCGCGCTCTGCATTCAGACCACGCCGCCAGAAACGCCTCAGGACCCGCCGCTGCCGCCGCCGCTCACTGAGCCGCCGCCGCCGCCGCTGGCGCCGCCGGATGTTCCCGTTCCGGAGGAGGCGGAGAGGCTGAATCCAGCGGCGGGTCACCGGCTCCCGGACGATCTGTGGGAGGAGGCTGTGAATTATGCAGGGATACCGAGAGCCAGTCCTCCCGTCGCTGGACCTTCACATATCTGGGGTCAGTACCAAACATATATAAAAAAAAAACACAGGATGTGAATTTTATAGAAAATATCTCTAATCCACACTGGGTTAAAATTATAAATATAGGTTCTTTTATTTGTACTTCTAGAGCTGCAGAAAAAGAATCGCAATTCCTAGTACCGGTTATTATGAATCGATTCAAAATTCTCAAAAATAAATTTTGAAATGTGTTTAATTTGTTCATGTTTGTCGCTCCTATCTGCATATAACATTACTGTCCACTCGCCCACTGTATATATTGTGACTAATTCATTGAAATTTATTTTCTGAAGAGAAAGCCAGGAAGCTACGGAAGAGGATTAGGGCCACCGAAAAAAAGAAAAAATAAGTCTGACTTTAAAGTCAGAATTCTGACTTTAAAGAAATTTAAATTCTAACTTTGAGATTGAAGTAAAAATTTTGAGATTAAAGTCAGAATTAAAGTAAATTATTTAGTCAGAACTCTGAGATTCTGGCTTTATGGTGACTTTTTTTAATCTCAGAATTCTGAGATTAAAGTCAGAATTAAAGTAAATTATTTAGTCAGAACTCTGAGATTCTGGCTTTATGGTGACTTTTTTTAATCTCAGAATTCTGAGATTAAAGTCAGAATTCTGACTTTAATCTCAAAGTAGAATTTAAATTTCTTTCATCTCAGAAATTCTGAGATTAAAGTCGAAACTCTTTTTTTTTTCGGTGCCCAATCCTAATTATAAATATAGGTTCTTTTATTTGTACTTCTAGAGCCGCAGAAAAAGAATCGCAATTCCTAGTACCGGTTATTATGAATCAATGTCAAATGTAATACTGATGTTGGGCATTTCATTCAGAAATGGACTGAACTTGTATATGCTTGTCCAGTCATTTTGACCACTCAAAGCGTTTCACACAAGTCACATTCACACATTTATACACCGATATGCAGATCAGTTGGCAATTTGGGGTTGAGTGCCCAAGGGCACATAGACATGTGGCAGGAGGAAGGTGGAATCGAACCTGCAACCATCACAAGACGACTACTCCTTTTACAGAGCCAAAGTTGAAATAAACTGCTCACTCTGATAAGTTTTAGTTTTTTTAGGATCTTTGGAACAAATGGGATGATTTTTTTTTGACATGAGTCACTGGAGGTGTTTCCTGCTCTGACAGGACGAGGTCAGCGCCTGGTTCCTGGAGACCCGCAGGATCCTGGCCTGGAAGCAGACGAGGGACCGGAAGCAGAAGAAGAACCACCACAAATTCCCAACGGTGCAGATCCTTCAGATGATTCATTCCTCCCTTTGACCTGCGTTTCTCTTACTCCCTTTTCCCGCTTACTTCCTGTTTCCACTATTTATCCAGTGGAAACTTTTTCCTTCTCAGGACCTTCCAGCTGCAGGAACAGAACCACTTCAATTTATCCTCCACACTGCAAAGATTTACTGCTTTACAGAAGATTTGACTGAAAATCTGGGAACGTGGGTCACATTTGGGAGAGATTAGGATTAGGGAATGTGTTTGTCAGGACTTATTCACTACTGCAGAGCAGACAGGGAAAAGAAATCCCACAGTTCAGATATAATTAAATATACTGATTTTGTTCCGAAATTTTTAAACTTCAGATCCGTTTAAAGTACTTGAAGTGACTTATAAAGAAAAGCTTGTTAATATTGAGGATAATTTGTAGATTACACCCACAGTTGGGTAGTAAATAGAAATATTTACTAAAGTAACCTTTTTTGAAAAATGATTGATAATTTGATCAGTTACTCAGTACTTAAGCAGATGTTTTAGCAAATACCTTTTCACTCTAGAGTAATTTCTTGGATGGGTCCTTTTTATTTTTGAGTAAAAACAAAGTACTAGTTTGTTTTTGTGTCTTCTGCTCAGGAATGCCCAGGCTGCCTTTCTTCCCGGAGAACAGGGTGCGAGCAGGATTTGAACCGCGACACTTCTGGCCGGACCAGGGCAACCGCCTCAGGTGGGTCGCCTGACAGGAAGCCACTAAACCCAAGTTTACATTATAAAATTTAATCAATAAAACTGCTGCAGTCTGATTGAAAGATTTTGCTGTTAGTTTATCTTTACTAACCTGACACTGTCCTCTTTTCTCTGCTGTTAAAGCTTTGACTGCATATTTAGCCACATGTCAGACAAAAATAATTGGCATTGCTCAAAATCGGCTTTTTAAAGCTTGTAATCGTGATTGGCCAGAAAACCGCCATCGGTGCAGCCCTAAAACTTACAGGATTCAATATAAAATTGCACTTATCACCCATCACTGTCTATATGGAACCTCACCGGATGACCTGAAGGATCTTCTTACTTCACATTCACCTTCTAGATCCTACGATCTCAAGCCTGCAATCTTCTCCACCTTCCTCGATCAAAACTAAGGACTATGGGTGAAGGAGCCTTTGCTCTGGCTCCTCGTCTATGGATTCTCTCCCTGACTATTTGAGAGCCCCGCAATCATTGTCCGATTTTAAAACTGGCTTGAAAACTTTCCTTTTTAGACAAGCCTACCCCACTTTTAAATGACAGTCTTTTTTTTATTGTTTTTGATTGCTGATTTTATGTTTTTAGATGCACCATGTGGCACTTTTGAGATTTTTATTAATGAAAAGTGCACTGTGATGGTCCGTCCAGTAAATCAAAAGGACAAAGGCATATATATAAAAAAATATCTTCTATTTATTTTTCCAAAGGAAGTCTTGACAAAAGGTTCCAACAACCAATCTAAAAAATATAACAAAATGGGCCCAAAAGAAATCAACTAAGGCAAA